>JAWMAR010005501.1:0-28538 GCA_036785375.1 Leucoraja ocellata
TTTGAATCGTTCCATGCAGACATGATAGAAAAAGGCAACAAAACGCACAATCAAGACAATTTAACACAAAAATCCATCTCAACGAATGTCCAGGCACCTCCTTACTGCGATGGAAGGCAAAACATATTAACTCTAACGTCCACAGGGCCCGCGGTCGAAACCTCCCAAGACCGATGTCGGCTGGGAGCCACAGCGCCACCACAACCCCCGAAGTCAGCAAGTTCTGCGATGGTGAGTCCTCAGGTTCTGCTAGCGGAGCCCCCAAGGTCGATTTCAGTTGGAGGCCAACAGCTCCACGATATTAGGGCCTCAGCGCAGACGGAGACGGAGATACGACAAGGAAAAGTCGCAACCCCGTTAAAGGAAGGGATTAAACAAAGCGTTCCTCATCCCCACAAATATACACAACGAAAACTAGACTAAAACATACCTCTAAGAAGACAAAAAGAAAACAAAGAAAGAAGACAAGGAAGGACTGCAGGCGAGCCGCAGCTGCTTGGACAGCGCCGCCACTTCCGGATAACACTCTTCTCTTCCCATATTCCTCCGTCACTCTACCCACACACCTTTCTCTCACCCTACGTTGGTCTTCCCTCTATGCCCACTCCCCCCCCCCCCCCCAACCATCTCTCCCATCAACCCCCTCACTCCCCCACTCCGGGCCTCTGAGTCCCCACTTCCTCTCTCCCCACAGCTCGTTTCCATTCGGCTACTGCTCTCTCGATAACATCACTCAATCCTTTCCCTTATCTCCCTCTCCAAATCTCCCTCTCTGCTCCTCTTTCCCCCTCTGTCTCCGTCGAACCCTTCCACCTCTCCCATCAACCTCTCTGATCGTGCGCCCTCCTCTCCAAAACAACCATCCCAAACTCCCCCACACAGCTCGCAGACTCCCTCTCTCCCAATCTCTTCGTACATTCCTTACTTTCCCTCCCCTCACACCTGATTCCATCTTCCCCCACACAATCCCCCCTCTCTCTCGCCGCACGCCCCCCCCCCCTCTCCCCACATTCCACCCAATCTCACCATATTCACAAAACTCTCTCTCTCCAACTCCCCAACTTTATTCCTCATTTTCCCCCCCGCATTACTCTCCTCCTCTCACTTCAACACCTCCTATGTCTCGGAATTCCCCTCTATCTCTGTCCCCGCTCTTACACTTCTCTCCGCACATCCGCTTCTCTCTTCCCTCACACTCATCAATCATTATCTCCCGACTTTCTCCTGTCTCTCCCCACACTACCTGCCTCCTCTTACCCTACACTCACCCTACTCTATCCTAACTCCTCTCCCCACGCTCCCTCTCTTCCCCCGAACCCCACATCCCATTTTCTTCCTGCACGCCCACAACATCGCTACATACTTGCCTTTATCTCCCTCCCTGTCCAGCACACTGCTCCCACTCTTCCCTCGTCTTCCACTCCGACCATGACACTTCCTCATTTCCCTCATCCTCTCCCTGTTTTCCATCTGTCTCCCCATCACCCTCTCCTTCCATATCTTTCTCTATGCACCCCCTTCTCACACTCAACTTTCCTCCTGTCCCTCTCTGCCCTCCTCCTGTTCCTCTTTCCACTCGTCCTGTGCCATCACTCCTTTCCTCCTCTCCCGCTCCCCATTATTACCCCCCCCCCCCCGCACCTCCCCTTCCCCTCTACATCTCTTCCCTACTCCTATCCGTTCACTCTTTCCCTCTCCTCTTTACATCCCATCGCTATCTCTCTGTCCCCAAGCTCCCCCTATTCCTCCCGCTCCCGCTCTCTCTTCCCAGTCCACCCTCAGGAGGGATAACGGGCAGTGGTCCATGGGGAAAGGGCACACCAGACTAACCAATCACAAGTGGGAGGACGAACATTAATTCTTGCAAAGGTTTTTGTCAACGGACCACGTCCAAGAGGCAGATCTGAACCACACAGGGAGATGGAATGAGTGGTCCTAGGGTGGAGTTTACCCCAGACCTGTCCCCACCGCGGAGGCTGGCGGAACCATTGGCCCCAGGGTGGAATTTAACCCACACCTGTCCCTGCCGCGGAGGCTTGTAGGACCATTGGTCCCAGGCTGCAGTTTACACCACACCTGTCACCACCGCGGAGGCTGGTGGGACAATTGGTCCCGGGGTGGAGTTTACCCCAGGACGGTCGCCACCGCGGAGATGTGCCGATTGGTCCCAGGGTGCATTTTATCACTACTGCGGAGAAGGGACAATTTCTTCCGAGGTGGAGTTTACAAAAGGCCAGTCCCCACTGCGGAGGGAGATTGAACCATTGGTCTCATAGTGGAGTTTACCCGAGACAGCTCCCCACTGTGGAGGTTGTTGTTTCGATTAGTCCCAGGGCATAAATGACCAATGAACGGTCCCGAGTGCGAACGGAGACGGGATGATTGGCCCTCTGGTGAATTCAATGGCAAGAGCCAGAGCACGGCGCGGAGAGACGGCGGCCGCCTCAGCGGTGCGCACATGGCGCTGATTTATTAATGAGCCGAAGCACCGAGGTGAACGGATATTTCGCCGCGCATTTCACCTGCTCCCTGAACTTGGACTGGGTCGCTGCGTAAATAAATGTGTTCGTGCAGCAGCTGAGATCACTCAGCAAAGCTCCGACGTTGCTAAAGATCGATTCAGAAGCAGTCATATTATTTCCAGTTCGTGTGATCTGATAATAGACGAACTCTACAACAAACGTTAGCCACAGGAGGATGAAGTTGCCGGAAACGGCGAAGAGTAAAACCACAGACCTCTTCCTGCTCTCCATCTCCGGGTCACTGCGGTTCTCCCCCTTGCTCTCACCCCTCAGCCCCTTACGGACCCGACTGGCCACTAAAATGTGCCGGACTGTCAGAGTGTTGAGCAGCAGGATTACAGCGAGAGGGAGGAGCGGAGTTAAAACCGTTTCGATCCAGTCAAATGCCACCCACCCAGGGTCAGTGAAATAACTGTCCCTCATGTCACATGCCCACGGGACATTATCGATGATTCTCCAGGGTTTCCGTGTGAAATAGCGGGGAATGTTTTTCAGACAGAACAGAACGCCGACTGTTGCGAGAACCGCAGCCGCAGTTTTCCCGCTGCAATATTTTGTTTTCAGTTTCTGGCAACAAATGGCGACAAACCGATCAAAGGTGAAAGTGACGGTGAACCAGACAGAACAATCTACAGCCGCAAAGCGCAGTACAGCGCTCACACTGCACAGAGGGTAGACAGTCAGGAAACTCCAATAAAAGTAATGATATCGGAGACGATACAAAATTACCTCCGTGATAAGAACCAGTAGATCGGCCGCTGCCATGGCCACCAGGTAGCGAGTGGTGCAGGTGGAGAGGCCGCATTTCCCCCGGGACAGGATCACAATCGCCACTAAATTCATGCAGAAAAATAAGGGTGATTTCAATTAATCCACTTCACTCAGAAAGGTAATCCCGAATTCCTGGGACCCTCTCAGGGTTTTTGGTGCCCAGTTTGCTGAAGTGCTTCGTGAACTATGTCCACAGGCTGAGGAATAATTTAAACTGTTCGCCTCGGACGAAAATGACCCCTCTACTCTGCTGCGCCATTCAATATGATATAACCATATAACCATATCACAAGTACAGCATGGAAACAGGCCATCTCGACCCTTCTAGTCCGTGCCGAACACGTATTCTCCCCTAGTCCCATACACCTTCGTACAGACCATAACCCTCCATACCTTTCCCGTCCATATAACTATCCAATTTATTTTTAAATGATAAAAACGAACCTGCCTCCACCACGTTCACTGAAAGCTCATTCCACACAGCCACCAATCTCTGAGTAAAGAAGTTCCCCCTCATGTTACCCCCAAACTTCTGTCCCTTAATTCTTAAGTCATGTACCCTTGTTTGAATCTTCCCTATTCTTAGTGGGAAAAGCTTATCCACGTCAACTCTGTCTATCCCTCTCATCATTTTAAGGACCTCTATCAAGTCCCCCTTTAACCTTCTGCGCTCCAAAGAATAAAACCCTAACTTGTTCAACCTTTTTCTTAACTTAGTTGATGAAACCCAGGCAACATTCTAGTAAATCTCCTTTCTTACAACTCTCTCTATTTTGTTGACATCCTTCCTATAATTAGGCGACCAAAATTGTACGCCATACTCCAAAATTGGCCTCACCAAAGCCTTGTACAATTTCAACATTACATCCCAACTTCTATAGTGTCAACACAATACAGAGAGTACAGAGGAGATTTACTAGAATGCTGCCTGGGTTTCAACAACTAAGTTACAGAGATAGGTTGAATAAGTTAGGTCTTTATTCTCTGGAGCGCAGAAGGTTAAGGGGGGACCTGATAGAGGTCTTTAAAATGATGAGAGGGATAGACAGTTGATGTGGACAAGCTTTTCCCTTTGAGAATAGGGGAGATTCAAACAAGAGGACATGACTTCAGAATTAGGGACAGAAGTGTAGGGGTAATATGAGGGGGAACTTCTTTACTCATAGTGGTAGCGGTGTGGAATGAGCTTCCAGTGGAAGTGGTGGAGGCAGGTTCATTGGTATCATTTAAAAATAAATTGGATAGGCATATGGATGAGAATGGAATGGAGGGTTATGGTGTGAGTGCAGGCAGGTGGGACTAAGGGGAAAATAACATTGTTCGGCACGGACTTGTAAGGCCGATATGGCCTGTTTCCGTGCTGTAATTGTTATATGGTTATATGGTTATACTAAAAAATGATCGCGGCTCACGCGACTGTAATCTCAACCATTCACTGCCGGTGACCCTAGTCACTCATTCATTTGCTGGAGTGTTCCTGACTTTGCCCTGGGCCACTGCTCTTCGCGGAGGAACGTCCCAAGTACGCAGGGCAGAGAACAGAAACATTGCCGCCTCAGAACTGTCCTAAACGTAGTTATAGCAGCGGCACAGCGCCTTTCCACCCCATTATTACATGCTTAGTGTTGTTAGTCTTTCCGAATAGTTACGCTCCCCTCTGCTCTGTATATGCTGCATCTCTGCCTCCCGCTCTCTGTCAATCTCTCTGTCCCCCTTCCCCTCCCACTCTCACTTCATCCTTCCCTCGGTTTCGCTGCACCACTCTGACCATTCTCTCTGTGCCATATACAGTTCTCGGAACTCCCCTCTCTTTCCATCAGCGCACTATCTCTGAGATAGTTCATCCCTCATCCTCCATCTCTCCCTCTTTTGCTCAGCTCCCCCTACTCTCACTTTCATATTTCTGTCTTCTCTATATCTTTTTTTCTTAGCCAACTCTCCTGCTGCTCGCTCTCACCTCACTGACTTGGAAGTCCCTCAATAGGTTTCGTACAAGATCAATATGTGCAAATGGGTTTATGCAGGTGCGGCAGACACAGAAATTGAATGTGGAGCTTCTGTACAATCCATGTCACACCTAATAAGATGCTAACTTCTTGGTGAACAATGCTGCCTGGGAGATCTAGCGGTGGCAAACGAGAAGACTGTCGACTATGCATTTTGGTGGCAAAAATAGGAAACCAGACTATTATCTAAATGGTGGCCGATTGGGAAAGGGGGAGATGCAGCGAGACCTGGGTGTCATGGTACACCAGTCATTGAAGGTAGGCATGCAGCTGCAGCAGGCAGTAAAGAACGCGAATGATATGTTAGCTTTCATTGCAAACTGATTTGAGTATAGGAGCAGAGAGGTTCTACTGCAGTTGTACAGGGTCTTGGTGAGACCCCACCTGGGGTATTGCGTACAGTTTTGGTCTCCAAATCTGAGGAAGGACCTTATTGCCATAGAGGGAGTGCAGAGACGGTTCACCAGACTGATTCCTGGGATGTCAGGACTGTCTTATGAAGAAAGACTGGATAGACTTGGTTTATACTCTCTAGAATTTAGAAGATTGAGAGGGGATCTTATAGAAACTTACAAAATTCTTAAGGGGTTGGACAGGCTAGATGCAGGAAGATTGTTCCCGATGTTAGGGAAGTCCAGGACAAGGGGTCACAGCTTAAGGATAAAGGGGAAATCCTTTAAAATCGAGATGAGAAGAACTTTTTTCACGCAGAGAGTGGTGAATCTCTGGAACTCTCTGCCACAGAGGGTAGTTGAGGCCAGTTCATTGGCTATATTTAAGAGGGAGTAAGATGTGGACCTTGTGGCTAAGGGGATCAGGGGGTATGGAGAGAAGGCAGGTACGGGATACTGAGTTGGATGATCAGCCATGATCATATTGAATGGCGGTGCAGGCTCGAAGGGCCGAATGGCCTACTCCTGCACCTAATTTCTATGTTTCTATGTTTCTATGCAAGAGCCTGACCGAACATGTGGAACCGAGATGATGGAAACGGAGGAAGATTCCAAAACCTTGCTTGCGATGGACTCGGACACAAGAGGAGAAAGGAAAAAAAAGGAAATAAACAGAGAATAAGAGACGGGGGGTTCTTAAATGTGCATATTTTAATGCTAGGAGCATTGTAAGAAAGGTGGATGAGCTTAGAGTCTGGATAGACACCTGGAAGTATGATGTGTGGCGATCAGTGAAACATGGTTGCAAGAGGGCTGTGATTGGAAACTAAATATTCCAGGATTTCTTTGCTTCAGGTGCGATAGAATTGGAGGGGCAAGAGGTGGAGGTGTTGCATTGCTAGTCAGGGAAGATATTACAGCAGTGATTTGGCAGGATAGATTGGAGGGCTCATCTGGGGAGGCTATTTGAGTGGACCTGAGAAGTGGGAAAGGTGTAGCAACACTTATAGGGGTGTATTATAGACCGCCAAACGGGGAACGGGAATTGGAAGAGCAAATATGTAAGGCGATGGCAGATATTAGTAGTAAGCACAAGGTAGTGATTGTGGGAGATTTCAACTTTCCACATATAGACTGGGAAACACATTCTGTAAATGGGCTGGATGGGTTGGAGTTTGTAAAATGTGTGCAGGATAGTTTTTTGCAGCAATACATAGAGGTACCTACTAGAGGAGAGCAGTGCTGGACCTCCTGTTAGGAAATGAGACGGGACAGGTGGCGGAGGTATGTGTTGGGGAGCACTTCGAGTCCAGTGATCACAATACCATTAGTTTCAAGATAATTATGGAGAGGGTCAGAACTGGACCTAGGGTTGAGATTTTTGATTGGAGAACGGATAACTTTGATGAGATGCGAGATGATTTAAAAGGAATGAACTGGGACATTTTGTTTTATGGGAAAGATGTAGAAGAGAAATGGAGGACATTTAAAGGGGAAATTTTAAGAGTATAGAATCGTTATGTTCCTGTTCGGTTGAAAGGAAACAGTAACAATTGGAAAGAGCCCTGGTTTTCAAGGTCAATTGGACATCTTGTTTGGAAAAAGAGGGAGATCGACAATAATTATAGGCTTCATGAAGTAAATGAGGTGCTTGAGGAGTATAAGGAATGTAAAAAAAATCTTAAGAAATAAATTAGAAAAGCTAAAAGAAGATATGAGGTTGCTTTGGCAAGTAAGGTGAAAGTAAATCCAAAGGGTTTCTACAGCTATATTAATAGCAAAAGGATAACGAGGGATAAAATTGGTCCATTGGAGAGACAGAGTGGACAGTTATCTGCAGAGCCAAAAGAGATGGGGGAGATATTGAACTTTTTTTTTTTTCTTCGGTATTCACCAAGGAGAAGGACATTGAATTATGTGAGGTAAGGGAAATTAGTAGAGTAGCTATGGATACTATGAGGTTCAAAGTAAAAGAAGTACTGACACTTTTGAAAAATATAAAAGTGGATAAGTCTCCAGGTCCTGACAGGATATTCCCTAGGACATTGAGGGAAGTTAGTGTAGAAATAGCCGGGGCTATGACAGAAATATTTCAAATGTCATTAGAAACGGGAATAGTCCCCGAGGATTGGCGTACTGCGCATGTTGCTCCATTGTTTAAGAAGGGTTCTAAGAGGAAACGTAGCAATTATAAACCTGTTAGTTTGACTTCAGTGGTGGGCAAATTAATGGAAAAGATACTTAGAGATAATATATATAAGCATCTGGATAAAAAAGGGTCTGATTAGGAACAGTCAACATGGAATTGTGCCTGGAAGGTCATGTTTGACTAATCTTCTTGAATTTTTTGAAGAGGTTACTAGGGAAATTGACGAGGGTAAAGCAGTGGATGTTGTCTATATGGACTTTAGTAAGGCATTTGACAAGGTTCCTCGTGGAAGGTTGGTTAAGAAGGTTCAACTGTTGGGTATCAATGCAGGAATAACAAGATGGATTCAACAGTGGCTGAATGGGAGAAGTCAGAGGGTAATGGTGGACGGCTGTTTATCGGGTTGGAGGCAGGTGACTAGTGGGGTGCCTCAGTGATCTGTGTTGGGTCCTTTGTTGTTTGTCATGTATATCAATGATCTGGATGAAGGTGCGGTAAATTGGATTAGTAAGTATGCAGATGATACCAAGGGGGTGTTGTGGATAATGAAGAGGATTTCCAAAGTCTACAGAGTGATTTAGGCCATTTGGAAAAATGGGCTGAAAGATGGCAGATGGAGTTTAATGCTGAAAAATGTGAGGCGCTACACCTTGGCAGGACACATCAAAATAGGACGTACATGGTAAATGGTAGGGAATTGAAGAATACAGTTGAACAGAGGGATCTGGGAATAACCGTGTATAGTTCCTTGAAGGTAGAATCTCATACAGATAGGGTGGTAAAGAAAGCTTTTGGTATGCTAGCCTTTATAAATCAGAGCATTGAGTATAGAAGCTGGGATGTAATGTTAAAATTGTACAAGGCATTGGTGAGACCAAATCTGGAACAAAGATCTTATAGCGGAGCAAGATAGGCTACTCCTGCTAAATGCAATGGACTGACGTGTAGTACGCTATGGACTGGATCATGGGCATTTTCCACGCCCATTTTAGCAACCTGAGCCTACCTAATCCGACCCGACTTGCACTGTAATCAATGTTGCGGGGCAACAGTTTGTGTGGGTCAGATTCATAAATCTGTCAGTTCAAACTTCTTGTCAAGAATAACATTTGATTCTGGTAATTGTCTTTTTTTAATGTTTTTTAAATCATTTCTTTTTAAATGGCTCACAAGCAGTGTTTGAGTTGATTCTGTAGTAACCGGAACCCACCCGGCTCGCAGGGTGATTGACAGGGGGGGACTTTTTGTGCGTGATTATAGGGTTAGATTCATAATTCAATTAGTTCATAATTCTGTTGATTCTTGTTAAGGAATAAAATGTTTATAAACACACATACATGAAAATTATATAAATATATATAACACACACAATTATATTTCTTCTAAACCAATAATGAACTTTATTTCAGACTAGACAAGGGACATTAAATAAGAAACATTTTAAATAAGAAACACTGTCTTGGGGCACTCTCTCTCCCCGCTGCCCCGGGCCCCGCACTCCTTCTCCCCCGCTGCCCCGGGCCCCGGACTCTCTCTCCCCGCTGCCCCGGGCCCCGCACTCCTTCTCCCCCGCTGCCCCGCACTCTCCCCGCTGCCCCGCACTCTCTCTCCCCGCTGCCCCGGGCCCCGCACTCTCTCTCCCCGCTGCCCCGGGCCTTGCACTCCTTCTCCTCGCTGCCCCGGGCCTTGCACTCCTTCTCCTCGCTGCCCCGGGCCTTGCACTCCTTCTCCTCGCTGCCCCGGGCCTTGCACTCCTTCTCCTCGCTGTCCCGGGCCTTGCACTCATTCTCCTCGCTGCCCCGGGCCTTGCACTCCTTCTCCCCGCTGCCCCGGGCTTTGCACTCCTTCTCCCCGCTGCCCCGGGCCTTGCACTCCTTCTCCACGCTGCCCCGGGCCTTGCACTCCTTCTCCACGCTGCGGATCCAATCTTTGGCCGGAAGCAAGAAGGCGGGAGCAAGAAAGCGGAGCAAGATGGCGGAACAAGATGGCGGAGTCAGCTTGCTAAAATGTGTCCTATAATCACCCATGAAACCGCCCATGAGCGGACCTCACGTTTGCGTGAGAGTAACCTATCTTGCTTCGCTCTAAGATCTTTGATCTGGAGTATGGTGTACAATTTTGGTCGCCCAATTATAGGAAGGATGTCTACAAAATAGAGAGAGTATCTATCTATCTATCTATCTATCTATCTATCTATCTATCTATCTATCTATCTATCTATCTATCTATCTGTCTGTCTGTCTGTCTGTCTGTCTGTCTGTCTGTCTGTCTGTCTGTCTGTCTGTCTGTCTGTCTGTCTGTCTGTCTGTCTGTCTACCTGTCTATCTGTCTATCTATCTATAAACGGTTATCTTTAAACTGCAAAAAGGCTTCGAAATAGCATGACGATTTTTTTACCAGTTCACTCACTGTTCTCATGGGCTGCGAGTCCACTAAGTTTCATTCAGTTCGGTTAAATGTCGTAAACGTAAGCGTTTAAAATCTAAAATGTTATAAACCGCGCGTGCACAAATCTCAGCCCAAAGCAGCCCAGCCCCAAGCAGTCCAAGCCAACGCAGCCCAGCCCCATGCAACCCAGCATGGGTGACTCAGTCCAGCCCAGAGACTGAGATCCAACACAGCCCACAGTCGGAGACCCAGCCCAAACCAGCCCTGCCCAGATTCGGAAACCCAGCCCTGCCCGGAGTCGGTTATGTCGCCGATGTCGCCGATGTCGCCATGCGGAAAGCGGATAATTTGATCTCGGCGGAGGAGAACGACATGCGTCTGCTGTGATTCTCCACATACCTGCCAATTCCATATAATAACCATATAACCATATAACAATTACAGCACGGAAACAGGCCATCTCGACCCTTCTAGTCCGTGCCGAACACATAATCTCCCCTAGTCCCATATACCTGCGCTCAGACCATAACCCTCCATTCCCTTCCCATCCATATAACTATCCAATTTATTTGTAAATGATAAAAACGAACCTGCCTCCACCACCTTCACTAGAAGCTCATTCCACACAGCCACCACTCTCTGAGTAAAGAAGTTCCCCCTCATGTTACCCCTAAACTTCAGTCCCTTAATTCTCATGTCATGTCCCTTGTTTGAATATTCCCTACTCTCAGTGGGAAAAGCTTATCCACGTCAACTCTGTCTATCCCTCTCATAATTTTAAAAACATCTATCAAGTCCCCCCTTAACCTTCTGCGCCCCAAAGAATAAAGCCCTAACTTGTTCAACCTTTCTCTGTAACTTAGTTGCTGAAACCCAGGCAACATTGTAGTAAATCTCCTCTGTACGCTCTCTATTTTGTTGACACCCTTCCTATAATTAGGCGACCAAAATTGTACACCATACTCCAGAATTGGCCTCACCAATGCCTTGTACAATTTTAACATTACATCCCAACTTCTATACTCAAGCTACTGCCACCTCTGGTCCCCCTCGCTGGCTCCTCGCCCCGCCCCCGTGATACCCCACTCTCCACCATAGCTCTTCCCCGCCTATTCCGAGTCCCCCGCCCGCACAAACCCCCTGCCATCACAACGCCCCCCCGCACCCACAAGCCCCCGCCGTGTTGTCATTGAGGCAACTAATCCTTGCTTGTTTTACAACAGTGGAGACTTTGAAGGAGGCAGAGACAGCACATGTGTGCAGGGGCTGGTTAAAATGTCAGTGTAGACCGGTGCCAGATATTCGGCACAGAGCTTGGGAGTGGAGGGGGACACATTGTCCGCTCAGGAGATTTCTGTATTTTCTGTCTTCTGAAAACCTTCTAAACTTTCTGAATTTTATAGTCAGCAGGGTAGTATTCTGCATATTGCCAACTTGGACATTTTTTCCATTTTTATCAAACCAATTAATCAATCAAATTAACCTACAAACTGTCTCTCCATCTCTATTTGTTATCGTTGATGATGGAGAAGTGATGTTGTTCTTACGGACGGTGAGGGTAATTAGGTGTGAAGTGGTGATTGGAGTGTGGTGAGTGGAAAGGGGTCCAGTCTATTCAATTCAATTCAATTCAATTCAATTCAAAGCACTTTATTCGTCCCCGAGGGGCAATTTAAAAGGGCGCATCACAGTAGCTTTTTAAAAAGGGACACAATCAACAAACATAAGCAACACACATACTGCACAATCAACCAGCACACGCATTCCAAGACACACTGCACAATCACACAACACACACCGCACATCAACATTCAACACATAGCAATAGTTTTTAAAGTGTTTCCTAAGTGCTTCAATTAAAAAGCGCATATAGAAGGTTATTGCATTTCATATGTTCATGAGTCAGTGATCAGCATTAAAAAGCTGGACCGCCCTGGGGATGAATGTTGCCTTCCTCCTCTGTGTCCTGCAACCCGGACAGCGGAGTCTGCGTCCTGAGCGGAGCCACTCAAACTCAGGAAACAGGATGTGAGAGGGGTCCTGAAGAATCCTGCGTGTTACCTTTACAGACTGTTGGTCGCATAGGGCAGTGAGTGTTCGGACGGGCTGCTCAATGATTTTTGAGCAGACCTTGACCACATTCAACAGGCGGTTTCTGTTTTGCAGGGTGATGGAGTGGAACCAGCTAGTGAAAGAGAAGGTTATTACATTTTCAATTAATGCGTAGTAGAATGTGGTGAGAATGTCTTTGTTAATCCCAAATGACTTCATCTTCTAGAGTAGGTATTGTCTCTGATGGCACTTTTTAAGGATTTCCTCTATGTTAGAGGAAAACCCTAGCAGGTTGTCGAAGGCTGTTCCCAGGTATTTGTATACCTCCACTATCTCCACTGGCTCCTGCTGGATGATAGTGGTGGCTGCCTCAGCCATCTGTCTCTGTTGGGGGGAAAAAGTCACAATCATGTCCTTGGTTTTGCTTATATTTAGCTCAAGACAAGACTTTTCACACCACACTATAAAGTCCTGTAAGGCTGAGCTGTGATGTTGTGTGTGGCTGGGAAGCAGAGATAGGAGGACTGTGTCATCAGCACATTTTACAAAGTGGCAGTTTGGCTGGGTGGATCTGCAGTCATCAGTGTAGAGAATGAAGAGAAGTGGGGAGAGGACACAGCCTTGTGGAGAGCCAGTGAAGGTGAAGAGTGTGTCGGACAAGGTGTGGTTCACCAACACCCTCTGTTATCTGTTGGCGAGGAAGTATATAATCCACAGAGTGAGTTGGTGGTTGAGATGGAAGCGGGTGATGAGCTTCTCAGCCAAAATATGTGGCTGCATGGTGTTGAATGCTGATGAGAAGTCTACAAACAGAAGTCCTTGGCCTTGGGGATTTCCAGATGCTTATGGATGGTGTTTAAGATGAAGATTTTTGCGTCATCGACACCCCTGCCACCCTGGTAAGCAAACTGCAATGGATCCATCATCGAGCCAGTTGCCTTGGTGATGTGCTCCTTGATGATCCTCTCCATGGCCTTCATGATCAGGGAGGTGAGAGCCACCGGTCTAAGGTCATTCAGGACCTTGGTGGTGCCCTTCTTTGGGATGGGAATCACTGTTGAATTTTTCCACATCGCGGGGACTGTGCTGCTGGTCATATAGCCCTGGGACAGATGCTGGAACACACCTCCCAGCTGCTCAGCACAGTGCCATAGGGTCCGCCCACAGATGTTGTCTGGCCCTGGAGCTGTGTTATTTTTAGTCCTTTTGAGGGTTCTCACCACCTCTGATGTGTTGATGTTGAGGCCGGAGTCATCAGGTCTGATTGTGGAGACGATTGATTCTAGCTGGGTGCTATTGTCCTTTTCAAATCTGGTGTAGAAGGAGTTGAGATCATTCGGGAGTGAAGTGGAGCTGCTTCCTGCTACCTGAATGGGCTTGCGGCTGGTAGAGACCGAGTTCACTGCTGCCATGTTCTTGAGGCCCTGCCAAGCAGCACGGAGGTTCCCTTTTCCAAAGGTCTGCTCCACTTTGTTCTTGTATTTCAGCTTGGCAATTTTTATGGCCCGCTTGACCTCTCTGTTTACCTCCTTCTCAGCTTCAGAACCGGTAAAACATGTTCTCTTTTCCTTATTCAATATGTTTTTTAGATCTTTAGTCACCCAGGGTTTATTGTTAGGGAAGATTGTGACTTTCTTGGAGGGGATAATATTGTCTACACAGAAAGTGATGTATGCTGAGACTATATCCGCTTGCTCACTGATGTTGGTGGATGTTGTCTATATGGACTTTAGTAAGGCCTTTGACAAGGTTCCTCATGGAAGGTTGGTTAAGAAGGTTCAACTGTTGGGTATAAATGCAGGAATAGCAAGATGGATTCAACAGTGGCTGAATGGGAGAAGCCTGAGGGTAATGGTGGATGGCTGTTTATCGGGTTGCAGGCAGGTGACTAGTGGGGTGCCTCAGTGATCTGTGTTGGGTCCTTTGTTGTTTGTCATGTACATCAATGATCTGGATGAAGGTGTGGTAAATTGGATTAGTAAGTATGCAGATGATACCAAGATAGGGGGTGTTGTGGATAATGAAGAGGATTTCCAAAGTCAACAGAGTGATTTAGGCCATTTGGAAAAATGGGCTGAAAGATGGCAGATGGAGTTTAATGCTGATAAATGTGAGGTGCTACACCTTGGCAGGACAAATCAAAATAGGACGTACATGGTAAATGGTAGGGAATTGAAGAATATAGTTGAACAGAGGGATCTGGGTATAACCGTGCATAGTTCCTTGAAGGTGGAATCTCATATAGATAGGGTGGTAAAGAAAGCTTTTGGAATGCTAGCCTTTATAAATCAGAACATTGAGTATAGAAGCTGGGATGTAATGTTAAAATTGTACAAGCCATTGGTGAGACCAAACCTGGAGTACGGTGTACAATTTTGGTCGCCCAATTATAGGAAGGATGTCAACAAAATAGAGAGAGTATCTATCTATCTATCTATCTATCTATCTATCTATCTATCTATCTATCTATCTATCTATCTATCTATCTATCTATCTATCTATCTATCTATCTATCTATCTATCTATCTATCTATCTATCGATCGATCGATCGATCGATCTATCTATCTATCTATCTATCTATCTATCTATCTATCTATCTATCTATCTATCTATCTATCTATCTATCTATCTATCTATCTATCTATCTATCTATCTATCTATCTATCTATCTATCTATCCCGTTCATATAACTATCCAATTTATTTTTAAATGATAAAAACGAACGTGCCTCCACCACCTTCACTGGAAGCTCATTCCACACAACCACCACTCTCTGAGTAAAGAAGTTCCCCCTCATGTTACCCCTAAACTTCAGTCCCTTAATTCTCAAGTCATGTCTCCTTGTTTGAATCTTCCCTACTCTCAGTGGGAAAAACTTGTCCACATCAACTCTGTCTATCCCTCTCATCATTTTAAAGACCTCTATCAAGTCCCCCCTTAACCTTCTGCGCTCCAAAGAATAAAGCCCTAACTTGTTCAACCTTTCTCTGTAACTTAGTTGCTGAAACCCAGGCAACATTGTCGTAAATCTCCTCTGTACTCTCTCTATGTTGTTGACACCATTCCTATAATTAGGCGACAAAAATTGTACATTATACTCCAGAATTGACCTCACCAATGCCTTGTACAATTTTAACACTACATCCCAACTTCTATACTCAATGCTCTGATTTATAAAGGCCAGCACACCAAAAGCTTACTTTACCACCCTATCTACATGAGATTCCACTTTCAGGGAACTGTGCACAGTTATTCCCAGATCCCTCTGTTCATCTGCATTCTTCAATTCACTACCATTTACCATGTACCTATTTTGATTTGTCCTGCCAAGATGTAGCACCTCACACTTATCAGCATTAAACTCCATCTGCCATCTTTCAGCCCACTCTACTAATTGGCATAAATCTCTCTGTAGACTTTGACAATCTACTTCATTATCCACAACCCCACCTATCTTAGTATCATCTGCATACTTACTAATTCAATTTACCACCCCATCATCCAGATCATTGGTGTACATGACAAACAACACAGATTCCTTTGGCACCCCACTAGTCACTGGCCTCCAACCTGACAAACAACCATCCACCATTACTCTCTGGCATCTCCCATTCAGCCACTGTTGATGTACATATGTGCATGTTGGTCATTCTCCATCTCTCAGGTTATGGCATGCTGTTACGTATTGGTCACCAACATGTGCCGTATTTCCTTCGCCAAGGATTATTCTTAATTTTGATGTATCAGGTAGTTCTTTAAAATCAGTGGTTGCCACAATGAGTTTGTCCAAGTATGCTTTCCTTGTTTTGTCTTTTTGTTTTTGCATTTTAGGAGGAAGTGCACCTCCGTTTCACTCTCATCTGTCAAACAGTGGCCGCATATTCTGTTTTATCTTGGTTGCCAGAATCTCTTCTATTTTCCCTTTTCAACTGCCAAATAGTGGTCACTTAACTTGGATTTGGTGAGGGTCTGTCTCTGCTTTATGTCTCTAACAGTTGAGAGATAGTCTGCCAATTTATAATCTCTGTTTAGTGCACGGTAACATTCTAATCTGCTTTGGATTTTGGTTTCTTTATCCCAATGTTCCAAATACGTTTCATTACATTGTTTGATAATTTGATTCACTCTAACTGGTAATTGGGGGTCAATATTGATCTGAGGCCGGTAACGGTTTAACTGGATAGGGTTTAACTGAAAAGGGGTAGTTAGTCTCAGTACCAAGTGACACAGGGAACTCTTTTCTGGGTCCCCCTCTTGTGTTTGAAGGTATTTAAACTGGAGGGTATCTGGGGGGCTAAATTTGTGATTCCAAAAGTTTAGTGCTCTTTTTTGGATATTTATTATCAGTGAGTATCTGCCTAGTGCCGCACTACATGCGTGTGTTGGTGTTTTCGCATGCAGGGCCTCCGTTGTATGTTTTTCCCATTTACTATAAGCATAGTGACTGAGTGGACCCATACTTCACTACCATAATGCGCAATAGGCTGGATTACACTGTCAAATATTTTAAGACAGATTTTAATTGTAATGTGGATGTTGTAGAATCTTATTTTTATTTCATACAATACTCTTCGAGCTTTCTCTTTTAGTTCATTCACTGCCATATTGAAGCTCCCTGATGCTGAAACAGTAAGACCAATGTAAGTATAGCTCATAGTGTGGTCGATAACAGTACCATTGAGAGCGAATTTCTATTTATCTTCCTGACATATGGGTCTTTTCTGAAAAATCGTGGTTTTCTTTAGATTTACTGCCAGGGCCCAATTTTGGCAGTACTCCTCAAGTAGGTCCAGCTGTTGCTGCAGTCCCTGTTCTGTGGGGGACAGCAGACCCAAGTCATCCACATCAAACAGGGATTTTACCTCTCCGTCCAGAAGAGTCCCGGCGCTGTGCTCTGGTCCAACTTTTCTGCCAAATCGTTGATATATACATTAAACAGTGTCGGGCTCAGATTGCAGCCTTGCCGGACGCCTGTTCTCTGGGCGAAGACATCAGAGCGTTTGTCCTCAATTTTAACGCCACATTTATTATTCAGATACATTGATTTGAAACGGTCATATATCTTTCCTCCTGTACCACAGCCGATGAGTTTGTAATAGAGCCCTGCATGCCAAATAGAGTCAAATGCGTTCTCAAAGTAAATAAAACAGGCAAATATTTTCCCATTTTTCGCTTGGTGTACATGTTTTTCGATGAGAGTGTGGAGGGCATGAAGGTGGTCAGTGGTACGGTGTTTTGGGAGGAAGCCAATTTGTTTTTACTGAGAATGTTGTGTTTGTTAAGGAAATTCTGCATTCTGTTATTTATGATACTGCAGAATAACTTCCCTAGGCAGCTACTGACACAGATGCCACGATAATTATTTTGGTGATTGCAGATGATACCAAGATAGGGGGTGTTGTGGATAATGAAGAGGATTTCCAAAGTCTACAGAGTGATTTAGGCCATTTGAAAAAATGGGCTGAAAGATGGCAGATGGAGTTTAATGCTAATAAATGTGAGGTGCTACACCTTGGCAGGACAAATCAAAATAGGACGTACATGGTAAATGGTAGGGAATTGAAGAATACAGTTGAACAGAGGGATAGGGGAATAACCGTGCATAGTTCCTTGAAGATGGAATCTCATATAGATAGGGTGGTAAAGAAAGCTTTTGGTATGCTTGCCTTTATAAATCAGAGCATTGAGTATAGAAGCTGGGATGTAATGTTAAAATTGTACAAGGCATTGGTGAGACCAAATCTGGAGTATGGTGTACAATTTTGGTCGCCCAATTATAGGAAGGATGTCAACAAAATAGAGAGAGTACAGAGGAGATTTACTAGAATGTTGTCTGGGTTTCAACAACTAAGTTACAGAGATAGGTTGAATAAGTTAGGTCTTTATTCTCTGGAGCGCAGAAGGTTAAGGGGGGACCTGATAGAGATCTTTAAAAATGATGAGAGGGATAGACAGAGTTGATGTGGACAAGCTTTTCCCTTTGAGAATAGGGAAGATTCAAACAAGAGGACATGACTTCAGAATTAAGGGACAGAAGTTTAGGGGTAATATGAGGGGGAACTTCTTTACGCAGAGAGTGGTAGCGGTGTGGAATGAGCTCCCAGTGGAAGTGGTGGAGGCAGGTTCATTGGTATCATTTAAAAATAAATTGGATAGGCATATGGATGAGAAGGGAATGGAGGGTTATGGTATGAGTGCAGGCAGGTGGGACTAAGGGGAAAAAATTTGTTCGGCATGGACTTGTTGGGCCGAGATGGCCTGTTTCCGTGCTGTAATTGTTGTATGGTTATATGGTTATAGAAGGTTGTGATGGTATTCCAGTCTGTGGTTTCAAAACACCCTTGAAGCCTGTCAATACTGTCTGGTGTCCACTGTTTGATGTCCTTGATGAATTTCTCTGTTCTCTTTACCACAGGTGTGTAGGCAGGAACGAGCAGTATGCTGCTGTGGTCAGCAGAGCCTAGGGGAGGGAGGGAGACCGCTCTGTAGGCGTCTGGAACTGACCCATAGCATTTGTCCAGTGTTTTCCCTAGACGGGTGGTACAGTTGACATACTGGTAGAATCGTTTAAGTGACTTGTCAATTGAACAGTGATTGAAGTCACCCATGATGAATTTGGGGGAGTTCGGTGATATCAGTTAGAGTCTGTCGAGTATATTTCTTATATGTTCCGTAGCAGTGGATGCATTTGCTCTGGGGTGGATATAAACCAGAATGAAAAACAGTTGTGGGAATTCCCTGGGAAGGTAGAAGGGACGCAGGGAGACAGCCAAGAGTTCAATGTCAGGGTTGCACAGTTCTTCTCTGACAACAACTGTTTTGCACCAGCGTGGATTGATGTAGAGGCAGACACCACCGCCATGGTGCTTGCCAGTCAGTTCAGTATCACGGTCTAACCTTACAGGAGACCCGAAGCCATCTATATGCATGCTGTCACTGTTGTCACTCCCAGTCAGCCATGTTTCAGTGAAAGCAAGAATGGAAGCAGTCCGGTATTCATACATGTGAAAAACGTTAGCTTGCAGTTCATCAGTCTTGTTACGCAATGAGCGCACATTAGCAAGGATCACTGAGGGAAGTGTACGGTGCTTACTTTCTCCTCGCCTAAGTCTTGCTTTAATTCCACCCTTCTTCTTCCTCCCCCGTCTCGTTACCTTATTTCTATTGTTGTGCAGGGTGCCTGTCCGGTCGGTTGGGAGTTTACATTGTAGCTCCTCCGGCAACTTGTCTATGGCAGGGGCTTGGTGAGAGTGAAATTGCAGCTGAAGTAAAAAGTCCCTGCAGTAAGTGGTTATATGGTTATATGGTTATATGGATAAGTCTCCAGGTCCTGACAGGATATTCCCTAGGACATTGAGAGAAGTTAGTGTAGAAATAGCAGGGGCTATGACAGAAATATTTCAAATGTCATTAGAGTGGTAGCGGTGTGGAATGAGCTTCCAGTGGAAGTGGTGGAGGCAGGTTCATTGGTATCATTTAAAAATAAATTGGATAGGCATATGGATGAGAAGGGAATGGAGGGTTATGGTATGAGTGCAGGCAGGTGGGACTAAGGGGAAAAAAATTGTTCGGCACGGACTTGTAGGGCCGAGATTGCCTGTTTCCGTGCTGTAATTGTTATATGGTTATATGGTTATAAGTAATCCGTTGGTTTTCCGGAAGAGCATATCCATATGATGCACTGGGCAGATAATCCAAGACGAACAGTAGAAGCATAAGAGTCCATAGTGTCGAAGTGAAGTCCATACTTTGGGGTAGTGGACGCAAGAAGCTAGCTGGCTAATTAACGTTAGCTCGTTGGTCCGGTGTGTGTGTGTGTGTGTGTGAGGTAGTGGCAGCGCCCGCACAAACACATCACGAAAGTACTGAACTATACGGCAGCAATTGACCGTCAATCGATACCCGATGTACTTAAAACGAAACAAAACTCTCTCGCAACTCACGTAACGTAACGTAACGTAACGAAGAGACAAACATTCAAAGCTACCCCCTGCACCGACCGGTCGACCGCACGAGCAGTGACCCGGAAGCCATTGTTTCTCCTGGACTGGACACTTGCAATAAGTAGCTGTGAAGTGGTGAATGGGGGGGGGGGGCGTAGGTGGAGTAGGGCCCAGTCTTTGCTCACTGAGGTTGTGAATGGGTGTTAAGTGTTGGTTGGGTGGGAAAGGGACCATTTTTTTCAGACTGGAGTCTTCTTTACGTATGTGTGAAGTGGTGAATGGGGTTGGTTGGGTGTAGAAGGGTCCAGTCTTTGCAGACTGAGGTCTGGCTCAGTTTGTTGGGGGAGGGGGTACCAGGGTTTCGTTTCTGCCTGTCAAACCTGCAGTATATCTCGTTCAGGTCGTCGGTCAGCGGACGATTGTCGAAATCGCGGGGGGGGGGGGGGGGGGGGGGGGGGGGGGGGGGGGGGGCTTTCCTCGTGTGATTTCTTGCAAACCCCTCCAAACTGAAGAATAGTCACTTGCTGAGAATTTGCTACTCACAGTACCTTTCCTTGGCAGCTCTGATTCATCGTCTCAGCTTGTAATTGGCCTCGGAAAAGCACGGGCCAGCGGCTCGAGAGAAGTCCTCGTTTGCCCGTTGCAGGAGTTGCAGTTCGTTCACTTTGTTATTGAGCGAACGCACGTTTTCCAGGAAAATGCTCGGGAGTGGTGTGCGTGATCCTCTTCGCCGAAGTCGGGCGAATGCTCTAGAGAACTCCACTCCTCCTCCGTCTCAAGACCTTGAACGCAAACACAGCCCCGCCGATGAATATGTCCAAATAAATGATGAGAAGATAAGAAGAACTTCGAGATGAGAAGAACTTTTTCACACAGAGAGTGGTGAATCTCTGGAACTCTCTGTCACAGAGGGTAGTCGAGGCCAGTTCATTGGCTATATTTAGATATAGATATGCCATTTATTGTCACTATACATGTACAGTGAAACTGAAAGCTGCTCGTACTCAGTGCATACATACAATTTTACACAAAAAACAAGAAACAGAAAACAAAACAGAAGGGAGATGGGGGGGGGGGGAATAGGTGCACAAATTCTACGGCGCTACATACATATATACATATATACAGATGGAAGTCCGTGTTGGGCGGTGTAGTCAGTGAATGTGTGGATTTGAATTCATGGTAGATATAATTCTCGGAAGCAGCTATTCCTGAGTCTGTTTGTCCTGGATTTGATACACCTATAGCGCCTTCCAGAGGGCAGCAGGTCGAACAGTCCAAACGCAGGATGGGAGCTGTCTTTGGTGATCTTCTTTGCCCTGCTAAGGCAGCGGGAGGTGTAGATGTCCATCAGGGAGGGGAGAGGGCAACCAATGATCCTCTGCGCTGTCCTGGTTACCCTCTGAAGCCTCTCCCTGTCTGCCATGGTGCAGCTGCCATACCATGCTGTAATGCATTTAAGAGGGAGTTAGATGTGGCCCTTGTGGCTAAGGGGATCAGGGGGTATGGAGAGAAGGCAGGTACGGGATACTGAGTTGGATGATCAGCCATGATCATATTGAATGGCGGTGCAGGCTCGAAGGGCCGAATGGCCTATTCCTGCACCTAATGTCTATGGTTCTATGTTTCTAAACCAGCGTGTGAGAGAGATCCGGAACGATGTTTGGAGGTACCGTATGTCCGATGTTTATGAGTACATCTCTCGTCGAATTATGAGCGTGATACGATCAATAAACTCAATTCTCGTGCACTTTGTGCACTTTCTTCCTTCTGCACACTTTGGCAGAAGTGTAGACATGGCAAGTGTAGACATGCCCTACACGTCTGTCCGTAGGCTGGACATTGCTGTTGGTCCATTGCATGCTCCTTGCCACCATACATGCACGATTTCGCTTCCTGGTTCTGCTAGCTTTGACTTTTCTTAGGCTTCGCCCACTTGCTTTGCTTGTGCGGATATTGTGTTGCATACCTGTCACTGGAGGCGGATCGGCAGCGTTGCTGCGGAGTGCCACCGGTGGCCGTCTGCGAAGATAGCTGGTCGCCCATCTCCTCGTCCGCACTCGACTCGTCTTGCTGCTGAGCGGCCGTGTTTTAATTTCTACTCACTTTCAATCTGTCAATCGTACGTCGCTTGACAGTTTCACTAGTCATTAGCTGCTACCTGTTCCGGCCGTGAGCTTCAGGTTGTGGCAAAAAAATATTCTTTAAGGCACCAGCGCTGTCACCGTGTTCAAGGACAAGGTATTTCAGTAAGTACATCTACGCATGCCTAGAACCCCCGCGCATGCGTGGACTTTATTTAGTCGTTAAAGACACATTACACATATCATAACATTTCTCCCTGGAAGTGGCAACAGATAAGAAAGGTAACACAGAGAGCTGGTATACGCGCCTTCCTTGGTCAAAGCATTGAGTATTAACGTCAGGACGTCACGATGTAGCTTTGTCAGGCCACATTTGGACTGTAGCCTGCAGTTGTGATCTGCCGTTTCTGGAAGGATATGGAGGCCGTGGAGTGGGTACAAACGATATCCACATGGACGATACCTGGATTAGGGCATATTAGCTGTGGTCAGGCAGATGCGGATTGTTTTCTGTGAATGTCGGAGATTGAGGTGAAACTTAAGTCAAAAGAGAAGAGACAAAGGAGTTGTATTGTCATATGTTCCAAAACGAAACAAATAAATAGCCGTTATTTTCGCAGCAGAATCACAGATATGTAAACATAATACTCTGCATACACCATTATAAAAGGCAACAATATAATTCAGATTATACAAAAAAGCAAACGATGATATACAAAAGACAAAATAATGCGCCACCATAAAATGTAATTGAGAATTGGTGGAGAAAAGGATGGAGAAAAGGAAGGAGATAACAGGTGCGTGTGGACAGAGTTTAAAATGAGAGGGCCAAAGTTAATGCAGACGTGCAGAGCATGTTATTTACACAGAGGATCAACCCAGATTACACAGAAAGCCATCAAAAAGGCCAAACATGGACCTGCTCCAAGCTGGAGGATGAGGCGGATGTTCGGCATCCCTGGCGGGGCTTGAATTCAATCATTTTCGACAAGGCGAAATCAGGGGGCAGCTCAAATGTCAGCGAAACGTTACTCACTGGTGTGCGTTTTACGCACGTTTTGAAAGGGAGCACACTGATGTGCCTTCGCGAGCCCCCATTCGCCGCAAATGTATTTCGATCACAGTCACAGAAAAAAATTATTCAGAGGCGTGAACGCCCGGAGAGCGCCTGGACCTGATGGTATACCCGGGCGTGTTTGAGAAACCTGAGCGGACAAGCTGGCTGGAGTTTTTACGGACAATTTCAACCTCTCACTTCTGAGATCTGATGTTCCCACCTGCTTTAAAAGGGCATCAATAAACCGGTACCGAAAAAGAGCTAGGTGACGTGCCTCAATGACTATCGACCAGTGGGGCTAACATCTGTGCTGAAGAAGTGCTTTGAGAGGATGATCTTGGCGTAAATGAGTTTGCCCACAGTTCTCTCAAACTACCTGCGGAATTCGCTGCCACAGAAAGCAGTGTAGGACAATACACTGGTCGTTTTCAAGAGATGCAACCCCCCAGGGCCCACTTCCCCAACCTGCCCAAGTCACCATGCACTGTTATAGCATCCTCCTCACAGTTCACACTGCTACCCAGCTTTTTGTTATCTGCAAGTTTGCTACTGAAACTTTGAATCCATTCATCCATATCATCCTCTATTGAAAGCATCCAGAGGCAGACAATTCCACAGACTCAAAACTCTCTGTGTGAAAAAGTGTTTCCTCGTCTCCGTTGTAAATGTATTACCACTTATTATTAAACTGTGACTCCCGCAACATTGGGATCATGTTCCCTGCCTCTAGAGTGTCCAAACCCTTAACACTCTTATATGTCTCCATAAGATCCCCTCTCATCCTTCTAAAGTGCAGTGTATACAAGCCCAGCCTCTCAGTAAATTACAGTCCCGCCACCCCGGGAATTAACTTTGCGGCACTCCCTCCGTAGTAAGAATGTGCTTCCTCAAATTTTGGGACCTTAACTGCACATAATACTCCAGCTGGTGGTCTCACTAGGCCTTATACAACTGCATAATGACATATTTGCTCTTTGTTATATTCCGCACGGCAGAATAATTAACAACTTACACGCAGGTTGCCTGGATTACGAAAGGGAGATATGTATTACCCAACATTCCCTGCTTATATACAACACCAACCCATTACCCTATACATTAATATGCATGGATACGTTACACTCCTCTCCTTTTTATAAGTTTTATAAGTATTAAATCTATGTACTCAGTTAAAATTTTGTTGTTGTGATACTTAATTATGAAATCTGGAACGATAAGCATAATATATTTATACATTTTCGTTTTACTTATACGAGTTACTTAATTTACAATTACTTAATTTAACCTGACTACTAGTTTACAGATTTTGCCTGATCGTCTATCGGTGACAGGTGTAATAGGTGTAGTTGTTGAATCAATGGTTGGCTTTTTTGGCTCGCTTTTGGTACCCTGACTTTGACCTGAGAAATCTGCTTTTTGTCTGTAGTAACTGAACTTTTTGTTTCAATCACAGTGGTTGTTATATATCCCGTGCGGCAGATTGAATAACAACGTACACACAGGGTGCCTGGTTCACTAGAGCGATTTATTACCCAACGTTCCCCACTTAAAAACAACGCTAACTAATTAACATATGCATGAACACATTACACTGCTCTCCCTTTTAAAGTATTAAATCAAGTACACATTTACAATATTTTTGTTGTGATATTTGATTTAAACCAGTATTTATGAAATCTTAAACGATAAACATAATATATTTATTTTACATATTTACACATTTTCATTTTATCTATACAGCGAGTTACTTAATATACAAACCTAATCTGTCCTTACCGATCCTGCCTGATCGTCTACCAATAATAGGTGTAACAATTTTAGGTGTTGACTCAACTGTAGGGTCTTTGGCTCGGTTTTAGTACACTGACTTAGAGAAAGTATCTGTTTCTTTGACTGTACTGACTGAACTTTGTATTCCAATCATAGTGGTCTCTTCCAACTCAATTTCATATAAAGGCTCAGGGGTTAGGCCTTCATGCTCAGTAGTTGGTTCATCTTTGATTGGAATAATTTGATCAACATGAACACGTTGGAACCTATCAACAAATGATTAAAATCGAAGGTAGACACAAAATTATGGAGCAACTCTGCGGGCGTGGCAACATTTATGGAGAGAAGGAATTGGTGACGTTTCAGGTCAAGACCGTTCTTCAGACCTTCGCGTCTCGATCCGAAACGTCGCCAATTCCTTCTCTCCATAGATGCTGCCTCACCCGCTGAGTTTCTCCAGCATTTATTGTCTACCAACAGTATTACCCCACTGAATGCCATTACGTCAGTGCTACCTAAGATTATGTCACTCAACAGTACGACTTCGCAGCGAGTCACACCATTAGTACCATCCCACAGAGTGTCACTCCACCAGAACAAACCCACAGTGTGCATTTGCATCAGTATTACCCCACTGTGTTTGATCCCTTCAGCACTCTCCACAATGTGTAACTCCATCAGCAGTACTCCACAGCGTGTCACCCCATCAGTTGAACTCCGTTGTTTGTTACTCAATCAGAACCTCCCCCCAAAGTGTGACGCCCAGAACTACCTGACCGGTTATCACACCAGCAGTATTACTCCATCACTACAAACCCAAAGTGTGTCCCTCCATGATAACTACTCCATAATGTGTCAAGCATCAGTACTACCGCTCAGTGTATTACCCCCTCAATACTACCCCACATTGTGTTGCTCAATCAGTACTACAACAAACCATGCCACTCCATCAGGACATGCACAGAACGTGTCAGTCCATTAGTAGCAGCCCACAATCTGTCCTTTCAAGTGTACTATTCCACAGAGTTTCCCGCCATCAGTTCTACCTTAAGTGTGTCATTTAATCACTAGTAACCCACAGTGTGTCCCTCCATCAGTACTACCCAACAATGTGTCACTCTTTCTGTGCTACCCATATTATGTCATCCCAGCAGTTCTAAATCACAGTGTGCCATTCCATCGGTCTTATCCCACAGTGTGTCACTACATCAGAACTACCCCGCGGTGTGTCAATCCATCCATACTACTCGACAGTGTGTTACACCATTGGTCGTAGCAAAATGATTTGAGTATAGGAGCAGGGAGTTTCTACTGTATTTGGACAGGGTCTTAGTGAGACCACACCTGGAGTATTGCGCACCGTTTTGGTAACCTAATCTGAGGAAGGACATTCTTGTCATAGAGGCAGTACGGCGAATGTTCACCAGACGGATTCCTAGGATGTCAGGACTTTCATATGAAGAAAGACTGGATAGACTCTGCTTGTACCCGCTAGAAAGTAAAAGATTGAGGGGGGATCTTATAGAAACTTACAAAATGCTTCAGGGGTTGGACAGGCTAGATGCAGGAAGATCGTTCCCGATGTTGTGGAAGTCCCGAAGAAGGGGTCACAGTTTGCGGATAACGGAGAAATATTTTAGGACTGTGATGAGAAAAACATTTTTCACACAGAGAGTGGTGAATCTCTGGAATTATCTGCCACAGAATGTAGTTGAGGCCAGTTCATTGGCTATATTTAAGAGGGAGTTAGATGTGGCCCTTGTGGATAACGGGATCAGGGGGTATGGAGAGAAAGCAGGTACAGGATACTGAGTTGGATGATCAGCCATGATCATATTGAATGGCAGTGCAGGCTCGAAGGGCCGAATGGCCTACTCCTGCACCAACGTTCTATGTTTATGTCCATGTTCTTCGCCAGGTTCAGCGTGCATGAATGCGTTGTAGCACACAATCAGTGCTACTCCACAGCGTGTCATCCATCAATTCGACCCCACTATTTGTTAGGTCTGGCTCCACGAGTTACACTTCTCTTGCCTCATTTGTCAGTCCATTCCGAAGATCTGGCGGAAATCCACCGTCAACGCACTACCAATACCAAACAAGCATGCGGACGACCCACGGAGATTCAATTCAATTCAATTCAATTCAACTTTATTGTCATTGCACAAATACGAGTACAGGTACAACGAAATGCAGTTTAGCGTCTGGTCATAGTGCAAGATAGCATAAATAAAAATACTGGTTAAACAACGTGTGCACTGTGGATGAATTAAAGTGGTACATAGGCAAATAAATGTATACAAATGGGAGAGTATAAAAGATAGCTAGCGACGGGACTGTGAGTTCAGCATTGTAATGGTGTTATTGAAAAAATTGTTCCTCAGCCTGCGTGTGCGAGACCTGAGGCTCCTGTACCGCCTCCCTGATGGGGGGAGGGCAAATGGTCCATGGTTAGGGTGAGAGGGGTCCTTGATGGTTTTTTCCGGCCCGTCTCAGACATCGTTTGCGGTGGAGGGCATCCATGGCAGGGAGTGGGGCACCGATGATGTGCTGAGCGGTTTTCACCACCCGCTGTAGTGTCTTCCTGTCAGCTGTGGTGCAGCTGCTGTACCATACCGTGAAGCAGGTGGTCAGGATGCTCTCGATGGTACAGCGGTAGAAGTTGGACAGGATCTGGGGGGACAGGTGAGCTTTCTTAAGCCTCCTCATAAAGTAAAGGCGCGGCTGCGCCTTTTTGATCAGTTTGGTGGTATTGTGAGACCAGGACAGATCCTCTGAGATGTGTACCCCGAGGAATTTGTAGTTGGAGATGTGCTCCACTTCAGACCCGTTTATGTGGATGGGGGTATGTCTGTCCCCTCTGGTCTTCCTGAAGTCATCGATGATTTCCTTCGTCTTCTTTGAGTTGAGGACGAGGTTAATATTGGTACACAAGGTTGCCAGGTTCTGGACCTTCTCCCTATAGGCTGATTCGTTGTTGTCCTGATCAGTCCTACCACCGTGGTGTCATCGGCAAATTTTATGATGGCGTTGGAGCCATACTTAGGGACGCAGTCATGGGTGAAGAGGGAGGAGAGGAGAGGGCTGAGCACACAGCCCTGTGGCACGCCGGTGTTCAGTGTTAGAGTGGAGGAGGTGCGGTTGTTGAGCTTAACAGACTGTGGTCTGCTGGTGAGGAAATCCAGTGTCCAATTGCAGAGGGAGGAGGAGATGCCAAGTCCGTTGAGTTTGGAGATCAGGCTGGCGGGGATGACAGTGTTAAAGGCGGAGCTGAAATCAATGAACAGCATCCTGATGTAGGTGTTATTGCTGTCCAGGTGGGTCAGGGCAGAGTGTAGGGCCGCAGATATGGCGTCCTCTGTAGACCTGTTGGGCCGGTAGACAACCTGATGGGGGTCCAGTG
>JAWMAR010005502.1:0-28514 GCA_036785375.1 Leucoraja ocellata
GTTCCTGGGGCCTTTCCCGGTGCGAAATGAGTTTGTTTTCAGCTTCTTCTGGCAACAAATGGCCACAAATCGATCAAAGGTGAAGGTGACGGTGAGCCAGACAGAACAGTCGGTGACGGCGTAAAGGAAGACGGCGTGGATATTACACACTCGGACACGGAACAGGAACGGAAATTCTTGAATGTAAACAATGGGAATCTGCCTCATTATCAGGTCGACAATAATGACCAGTAGATCGGCCGCTGCCATGGCCATCAGGTAGCGAGTGACACCAGTGGAGAGACCACACTTTCCCCGGGACAGGACCGCAATGGTCAGCGTGTTCACTGTGAGGAGGGAGGGAAGTAAACAGAGACATGACACACAGAGAGCCAGCGGACAAAGCAAACTCGGCAGATTCATCGAGGCGAGGGGCAAATCAAATGCACAATCCCGTTCTGGGATTGTAGTAGATTGTCTAACGAGGCTGTCTATTAGTAACTACTGAAGGAAATACATTATTCTGCATCTGCTCGATTACTAAACAGATGAGAAGCTGCAGTTAGGAGGGTTGGGATAAAGAATCAGATCTGTGTCTGACCATTTCTCACTTCACCATGGGAGTTTAACTCTTTGCTTCACTGTGAGTGAATCAAAGATTATACAGCAGAGTAGGTATGAGCGAGCGAGGGAAGTGAGAGAAGGAAGGAGTTCAGGGACTTTATTGCCACCTGCATCGGTGCAAGGGAGGTGATGGTACATTAGGCAAACTTGCTTACAGCAGCATGGTAAGACACATAGACTGAAACCGCCGACATAAACACAGGCGGGTGACACATACTCACACACAATGTACACATCAATTCTGCAAGGCGGGCGGGCGGGTTGCAGAACCAACTCGCGTGTTTAATTAACAAAGACATTAGGACAACATTAGAAAACAAGTCTACACAGAGAATGTTTCCACTAGTGGGAGAGTCTAGGACCAGAGGTCACATCCTCGCAATTAAAAGGGTGTTCCTTTAGGAAGGAGATGAGGAGGAATATAGAAACATAGACACATAGACAATAGGTGCAGGAGTAGAGGCCATTCGGCCCTTCGAGCCTGCACCGCCATTCAATATGATCATGGCTGATCATCCAACTCAGTATCCTGTACCTGCCTTCTCTCCATACCCCCTGATCCCTTTAGCCACAAGGGTCACATCAAATTCCCTCTTAAATATAGCCAATGAACTGTGGCCTCAACTACCTTCTGTGGCAGAGAATTTCACAGATTCTGTGTATGAAAAAAATGTTTTTCTCATCTCGGTCCTAAAAGATTTCCCCCTTATCCTTAAACTGTGTGTGTGGCCCCTTGTTCGGGACTTCCCCAACATCGGAAATAATCTTCCTGCATCTAGCCTGTCCAACCCCTGAAGAGATTTGTAAGTTTCTATAAGTATCCCCCTCAATCTTCTAAATTCTAGCGAGTACAAGCCGAGTCTATCCAGTCTTTCTTCATATGAAAGTCCTGGCATCCTCAGTCTGGTGAACCTTCTCTGTAATCCCGCTGTGGAAAGAATGTCTTTCCTCAGATTAGGAGACAAACCGTACACAATACTCCAGGTGTGGTCTCACCAAGATCCTGTACAACTGCAGCAGAACCTCCCTGCTCCTAGAATCAATCCTTTCAACTTGATAGTGATAAACCTCTGATCCCCACAAACAGGCAGCATCAACACATTACCCATTACTCTGTGGAAGATTTCTACAAGGGACACGTATGTAATGGAGTGTCCGAGCTACAGACATTTATACCTGGTCCCGTCACTGCCGCTTCTCACCTGCTGTTGAGCGGGAATTTGGACGGGGCCTTACCTGGAAGAGCAACAAGGGCTAGCACGGGATAAAGGACAGGCTGTATAACTTTGAGTGCACAGTAGATTCGATCACTTAAGCTGGACCAAGGATCTGAAATATAGTCGATCATATAGAAGACCCACTTCTCCATGGCGGTAACTTCCCAGTCTACCGTTTACACAGACCGATCCACTTGTGTAACAGCGCACGCACTCCTTCACTGTTCCCCGATTACACTCGGTGACATTCACTTCACTCTCTAATATTCCCGGATTCCGAAACATCCATCTAACATCCCACTTTATTGTCCACAGATTCCCAATGGGTTTTCTCCCTCTGTGGATGGAGCTGCTGCTCTCTGTCTGTCTGTCTGTCTGTCTGTCTGTCTGTCTGTCTGTCTGTCTGTCTGTCTGTCTGTCTGTCTGTCTGTATGTCTGTCTGTCTGTCTGTCTGTCTGTCTGTCTGTCTGTCTGTCTGTCTGTCTGTCTGTCTGTCTGTCTGTGACGGGCGGATGATCTCACCAACACTCACATATCCCAGCAACAACAGGAATGGTTTATATTGGGAACTGGCAAATCTCCAGTGGTGGGTGACACAACCGGGCGGGCTCCGTGTAGACTGACGTTAGTTACACTCACTGAACAAACATCTACTGTTAACTCTATTGTGTCCGGGCACAAAGTGCCTTCCTCCCTCACGGAAAGGGCACCAGTCATCATGGGTGTTGATATCCAGTCTATATGTTCTGTCTAGTGGACAGTTAGTGCCGGGGAGGGAGGGAGCAATCTACAGGCCTCGTACAATCCGAACCATCTCTCCGCAATCTCCATAATCGTGAGCAGTCGCCTGAAATCCCAATGTTCAGTTTATTCGTTTCAATTGACGAGTGCATTTCGGGAATCTTCATTCATTTAATCTGACATCTTGGAATATAGAAACATAGAACAAAGGTGCAGGGTAGAGGCCATTCGGCCCTTCGAGCCTGCACCATTCGCCATTCAATATGTTCATGGCTGATCATCCAACTCAGTATCCTGTACCTGCCTTCTCTCCATACCCCCTGATCCCTTTAGCCACAAGGGCCACATCTAACTGCCTCTTAAATATAGCCAATGAACTGTGGCCTCAACTACCTTCTGTGGCAGAGAATTCCACAGATTCACCACTCTCGGTGTGAAAAATGACTTTCTCATCTCGGTCCTGAAAGACTTCCCCCTTATCCTTAAACTGTGTGGCCCCTTGTCCTGGACTTCCCAAACATCGGGAACAATCTTCCTGCATCTAGTTTGTCCAACCCCTTAAGATTTTTGTACGTTTCTCTAAACCCCCCCTCAATCTTCTAAATTCTAGCGAGTACAAGCCAAGTGTATTCAGTCTTTCTACATGTGAAAGTCCTGCCGTCCCAGGAATCAGTCTGGTGAACCTTCTCTGTACTCCCTCTACGGCAAGAATGTCTTTCCTCAGATTGGGAGACCAAAACTGTACACAATACTCCAGATGTGGTCTCAACAGAGGCCTATACAGCTGCAGAAGAACCTCTTTACTCCTATACTGAAATCCTCTTGTTATGAAGGTCAACATTCCATTAGCTTTCTTCACTGCCTGCTGTACCTGCACGCTAACTTTCAGTGGCCGGTGTACAAATACACCCAGGTCTCGCTGCCCCTCCCTGTCTGTTTAACCTCCACCCATCCAGCCCATACACCCCCTCCCCCTATTTCTGTACCCCCCTCCCCTCATTATCTCCTTAACGATCTCCCTCACCTCCAGCCCCTTCCTGTGACCGGTGTTTCTTGGAGAGGGTCCAGATGAGATTTACAAGAATGATCCCAGGAATGAGGGGGTTAACTAACGTACGATGAACCTTTGTCGGCACTGGGCCTGTACTCGCTGGGGTTTAGAAGGATGAGCGGGGCACCTCATTGAAACGTACAGAATAGTGAAAGGCCTGGATAGAGTGGATGTGGAGAGGATATTTCCACCAGTGGGAAAGTCTAGGACCTGAGGGCAGAGCCCCAGAATTAAAGATGAGGATAAACCTCTTTAGCCAGAATGTCGTTAATCAGTGGAACTCATTGCCACGATGGCTGTGGATATTATTATGACAGAGATAGATAGATTCTTAATTAGTGCAGGTGTCAAGGGTTATGTGGAGAAAGCAGGAAAATAGGGTTAGGAGGGAGAGATCAGCCATGATTGAATGGCGGTGTGGACTTGATGGCTGAATGGCCTAAATCCACTCCTATAACACGTGAATTTGTTTTCTTCACAGCAAGGCCAGCAGCCCAGACCAGGACCGGCCTTAGGAGGTGCGGGACCCAATTGGGAACAATTGAGGTGAGCACCAGGTTCCCAAACAAGATATGTAGATTCATAGACATATAATTAAAGTCTATTATAGACTTTATATCTCTGTAGCAGAATGGAAAGTCATCAACATGTGCACCTAAAAACCCTTCTCCAGATGGCCCGAAACGTTACCTATTTCCTTCACTCCATAGATGCTGCTGCACCCGCTGAGTTTCTCCAGCATTGTTGTGTCCCCTGAACTATTATCAACCAGATTGGTGACCAGAGGACTGTCCTCGATCGGACTTTACTGGCTTTACCTTGCACTAAACGTTATTCCCTTATCATGTATCTACACACAACAAGAACCTTTCACTGAACCTCGGTACACGTGTCAATAAACAAATCAATCCCCTCGCCTCCATTCTCCCTGTATTCTCCCACCCACTGCTTTGTAATGTATTGCCCCCTCCCTGCATACATCTCTCTTCCTCCCTACACACACTCCCTCTGTATCCTCTCCCTCCCCTCCATCCTCCTCCCCTCCATCCTCTCCCCTCCCTCGTTCTCTCACCCCCTCCCTCCTCCTCTCTCCCCCTCCCTCCTCCTCTCCCCTCCCTCATCTCACTCCCTCCCTCCTCCTCTCTCTCCCTCTCTCCTCCTCTCTCCCCCTCCCTCCTCCTCCTCTCACTCTGCCTCCTCCTCCTCTCTCCCTCCCTCCTCCTCTCTCCCTCCCTCCTCCTCTCCTCCCGCCCTCCCTCTCCCCATCATCTCTCCTCCTCTCTCCTCCTCTCTCCCCCTCCCTCCTCCTCACTGCCCTCTCCCTCCCCTCTCTGCTCAGACATACGACATCTTATCATCGTGCACAGCTACCAGAATCCCGCCCGCCCAGTCCGCTGTTAATCCGACAGATTTTACAACGCAGTTCAGTTCATGTTTGTGTGGGAAGAAACTGCAGGTGCGGCTTTAAACAAAAGATCGACACAAAATGCTGGAGCAACTCAGCGGGATTTGACTTTCAGAAGGCTTTCGACAAGGTCCCACATAAGAGATTAGTATACACACTTAAAGCACATGGTATTGGGGGTTCAGTATTGATGTGGATAGAGAACTGGCTGGCAGACAGGAAGCAAAGAGTAGGAGAAAAAAACGTGTCCTTTGAATGCACCACTTACTACAAATGGTGTCTTGGGTAATTTGGCTTGAAGTTGAAAGGCACAACTTACTGCAAATGGTGTCTTGGGTGATTTGGCTGGAAGTTGAAAGGCACTACATACTTCAAATGGTGGCTTGTGTCCTTTGGTTTGAAGTTGAAAGTCAGTACTTACTGCAAATGGTGGCATGAAGTTGAAAGACGCTTCTCATTGCAAATGGCGGCTTGGGTGCTTTGGCGTGAACTTTAAAGGCACTACTTACTGCAAATGGTGGCTTGGGTGCTTTGGCTTTTAGTTGTAAGATGCTACTTACTGCAAATTGTGACGTGGGTGCATAGGCGTGAAGTTGAAAAGCAGTACTGACAGCAAATGGTGGCATGAGGTTGAAAGGCACTACTTACTGCAAATGGTGGCTTGGGTGCTTTGGCTTTTAGTTGAAAGGCACTACTTACGGCAAATGGTGGCTTGGGTGCTTTGGCTTTTAGTTGAAAGGCACTACTTACTGCAAATGGTGGCGTGGGTGCTTTGGCTTGAAGTTGAAAGGCACTATTTACTGCAAATGGTGGCTTGGGTGCCTTGGCTTGAAGTTGAAAGGCACTCTTTACTGCAAATGGTTGCATAAAGTTGAAAGGCACTACTTACTGCAAATGTTGGCTTGGGTGCTTTGTCTGGAAGTTGAACGGCACTACTTACTGCAAATTGTGGCTTGGGTGCTTTGGTTTGACGTTGAAAAGCAGTAATTACTGCAAATGGTGGCATGAAGTTGAAAGGCACTACTTACCGCAAATGGTAGCTTCGGTGCATCAGCTTTAAATTGAAAAGAACTACTTACTGCAAATGGTGGCTTGGCTGATTTTGCTTGAAGTTGAACGGCACAACTTACTGCAAATGGTGGCTTGGGTGCTTTGGCTTGAAGTTCAAAGGCATTACTTACTGCAAATGGTGGCTTGGGTGCTTTGGCTTTTAGTTGAAAGATGCTACTTACTGCAAATTGTGACGTGGGTGCATAGGCGTGAAGCTCAAAAGCAGTACTTACAGCAAATGGTGGCATGAGGTTGAAAGGCACTACTTACTGCAAATGGCGGCTTGGGCGCTTTGGCTTTTAGTCGAAAGGCACTACTTACTGCAAATGGTGGCATGAAGTTGAAAGACGCTACTTATTGACAATGGTGGCTTGGGTGCTTTCGCTGGAAGTTGAAAGGCACCACTTACTGCAAATGTTGGCTTGGGTGCTTTGGCTTGAAGTTGAAATTCACTATTTACTGCAAATGGTGGCATTACGTTGAAAGGCACTACTTACTGCAAATGGTGGCTTGGGTACTTCGGTTTTAAGTTGAAAGTCACTACTTTCTGCAAATGGTGGCTTGGCTGCGTTGGCTTGAAGTTGAACGGCACTACTTACTGCAAATGGTGGCTTGGGTGATTTGGCTTGAAGCTAAAAGGCACGACTGCAAATGCACTTACTTCCTGTTTGCACTGTGTATCGATTTTAGATAAAGCGCTACCACTTACGGCTGTGAGTTTTGGCCATCTTACTCAGTCCCCCATCCGCTGAGCATGTGCAGGGAATTCTTCCCATCAATTAAAAATAAAAGTCATATTGGTGTTTAAAAATGTTGAGAAAATCTGTCCTGTCAATCACGCCCTGAAACCCACACCTTTTCCGGGGGGAAGGTTTATAAAACCCGGAAGTGTGGGTGTGGCTCAGCCTCTGCATGATGGGAGAGTGTGAGGTCATGACTCTGTCTGTGCTGTGAATCAACTGAACACGCTGAATGTCAACTGAACAGTGAGTTGGGTGTTTTGTGTGGTTTTATGGTGGTTTCACCCTGCATGAAATGGTATGAAGCTGCATTTGAATTTGATGGCTTTGGACCCTGCTTGAAGTGGTTGGAAACTGCATTTGGATTCGGCGGCCTTGCACCCTGCTTATAGTGGTAAGAAGCTGCATTTGAATTTGGTGGCCTTGCACCCTGCTTGATATGGAAATTCAAGGAAAAGTCATGAGTCAACTGCCAGCCCACCAGCCGTGAGTGAGCTGCCAGCAGATCAGGCTTGAGGGACTGAGCTGCCACCTCAAGAACCCATACCAGCACTTCAGAAAGTCCCCCCACTGGCCATCAATATTGGAATAGGTGGGGAGGTGGAACATTTTGTTGGGGGACCAGCCGTCCTGTGTGAACTTGGGACCCAACGGGTCCCACTTAGTCTCGTATAACCGTATAACCATTTAACAATGACAGCACGGAAAAAGGCCAACTCGGCCCTTCTAGTCCGTGCCGAACACTTATTCTCTCCTAGTCCCATCTACCCGCACTCAGACCATAACCATCCATTCCTTTCCCGTCCATATGCCTATCCAATTTATTTTTAAATGGTAAAATCGAACCTGCTTCCACCACTTCCTCTGGAAGTCCATTCCACACCGCTACCACTCTCTGAGTAAAGAAGTTCCCCCTCATGTTACCCCTAAACTTATGTTCCTTAATTCTGATGTCATGTCCTCTTGTTTGAATCTTCCCTACTCTCAATGGGAAAAGCTTATCCACATCAACTCTGTCTATCCCTCTCGTCATTTTAAAGACCTCTATCAAGTCCCCCCTTAACCTTCTGCGCTCCAAAGAATAAATACCTAATTTGTTCAATCTTTCTCTGTAACTTAGTTGCTGAAACCCAGGTAACATTCTAGTAAATCTCCTCTGTTCTCGCTCTATTTTATTGACACCTTTCCTATAATTAGACGACCAAAATTGTACACCATACTCCAGAATTGGTCTCACCAATGCCTTGTACAATTTTAACATTACATCCCAACTTCTACACTCAATGCCCTGATTAATAAAGGCCAACACATCAAACCCAGGCAACATTCTAGTACATCTCTGTACGCTTATCCTTATCTTTAATAAATTTAAAAATTCATTTAAATTCAGCAAAATGGAACCACGTAAAAATACTGATTTCCTCAGCAAAATACTGGTTTTCAGGTACTAGAATATTGAAATACTCGGAAAATAACTGGAACCTCTGAATATATCATGATATCTCTAAGTTACAGAGAAAGGTTGAACAAGTTAGGTCTTTATTCTTTGGAGCGCAGATGGTTAAGTGGGGACTTGATAGAGGTCTTTAAAATGATGAGAGGGAGGATTCAAACAAGAGGACAAGGGCAATTGGACACTTAATTCAGAAAGAAATTAGACCCTAGAAAAGAAAGAAAAATAAAGGAGAAACAATCGCTCTATTGTAACATTAAACTCCGCAGAAAGGGGACTACCAACCAAGTCTGTCTTTGTTGTTTTGCCCCCCGTTGCCAGATCCTGGTACCTTATATATATATATGTATTTATTTATTTATTTATTTATTTATTTAATTACTATTGCACCTCATGCGTGTGATAGTTCCAAGAACGTAGACCACGTATTTTGGAATTGGTCTGCTTTGCCTGCTAAGAGGAATCTCGTCTCTTCCAGATGTAATGTTTCAAACATATTTGATATCCACATTTTTATTGTTGGTGTGGGGGCATTTTTCCAGAATTTAAGTATGAGCTTTTTCCCATTATTAGCCCGTAATTGAGTAAATTCTGAAACACGTTTAGTTCAGGGTTACCTTCCGATATTCCAAAAATAATCCATTCTGGTTTTGGTACCAGTTTTATTTTGAATAAATTTGTAAAGATGTCGAATATTTCATTCCAGAATGTTTGGATTTTTGTACAAAAAAACAAAAGAATGCGCAATGGTAGCTTCTTGACACAGACATTTATCACAGATGGGTGAAACATTAGGTAAGAGTTTATTTATTTTAGTTTTTGAATAATATAGTCTATGTAATGTTTTGAATTGGATGAGAATATGTCGTACGTTGATCGAACATATATGCACCTGTAATAAATGATTATCCCAGCTCTCTTTTGAAATGTTTATAGCTAATTCTTGTTCCCAGTCTCTTCTAATTCCATCAGTTGTGGGTATTTCTATGTTTAAAATGATATTATATAGGTACGATATTAGATTCGTTGATTCCGCCTTTGTATTCATTGCTTCATCCAATAAGTCGGAAGGCATATTATGATAATCGATTGTGTATTTTTTCAGATAATCACGAATTTGAAGATATTTAAAATATTGATTATTTTTCAAATTATATTTCAGTTGTAGTTGTTGAAATGATAGTAATTTTCCCAATTCATACAGATCTTCGAGCGTTTTGATTCCCATTATTTCCCATTGTATAAATGATTTGTCTATAATTGATGGTTTAAACGATGGATTATTAACTATTGGTATTAAAAGAGATAGGTTTCTTAATTTTAAATTGTTTTATTTGTTTCCATGTTCTAATTGTGTTATGTATAATTGGATTTGTATTATAATGTTTGTTATTCAGATTTATTGGTGAGAGGAGAGTCTCTCCTATATTACACGGAGAGCAGTCCTCTCCTTCCATTACAATCAAGTCCACTTGCTGGGCAGAATCATATTTTTAATATTTACTGCCCAATTATAATGCATAAAGTTAGGGAGCGCTAGACCACCCAACTCTTTCCGTTTATTAAGGTGTGCTCTTTGCATTCTATGGGATTTGTAATCCCATATACAATTTGTAATGTCTGAGTCCAATTTTTTGAAAAGCTTTTTTGGGAGATATATAGGTATTGATTGAAATAGGTATAGGATTTGTGGTAAAAAGATCATTTTTATAGCGTTTATTCTGCCTATTAGGTACATCGGAAGTGTTTTCCAGAATTTAATCAAATTATTTAATTTCTTCAGTAAGGGATTATAATTAGCTTTAAACATATCCTGGTAGTTTCTAGTAATTTCAATTCCCAAATATTTGAATTTTTCTGTGGCTATTTTAAAGGGGAATTTCCGGAGGTGTGTTGAGTCTTTTGGTTTTATCGAAGTAATTTCACTTTTGTTCCTGTAAAAAGAATCTTAAGAAAGAAATCAGAAAAGCTAAAATAAGTTAAGAGGTTGCTTTGGGAAGTAAGGTGAAAGTAAATCCAAAGGGGTTCTACAACTATATTAATAGCAAGAGGATAACGAGGGATACAATCGGTCCATTAGAGAGTCAGATTGGACAGCTATCTGCAGAGCCAAAAGAGATGGGGGAGATATTGAACAATTTATTTTCTTCGGTATTCACCAAGGAGAAGGATATTGAATTATGTGAGGTAAGGGAAACTAGTAGAGTAGCTATGGAAACTATGGGATTCAAAGAAGAGGATGTACTGACACGTTTGAGATATATAATAGTGGATAAGTCTCCAGGTCCGGGCATGATATTCCCTGGGACATTGAGGGAAGTTAGTGTAGACATAGCTGGGGCTATGACAGAAATATTTCAAATATCATTAGAAACGGAATAGTGCCGGAGGATTGGCGTACTGCGCATGTGGTACCATTGCTTAAAAAGGGTTCTAAGAGTAAACCTAGCAATTATAGACCTGTTAGTTTGACTTCAGTGGTGGGCAAATTAATGGAAAGGATACTTAGAGATAATATTTATAAGCATCTGGATAAACAGGGTCTGATTAGGAACAGTCAACATGGATTTGTGCCTGGATGTTTGACTAATCTTCTTGAATTGTTTGAAGAGGTTACTCGGGATATTGATGAGGGTAAAGCCGTGGAGGTTGTATATATGGACTTCAGTAAGGCCTTTGACAAGGTTCCTCGCGGAAGGTTAGTTAAGAAGGTTCAATTGTTGGGTATTAATGGTGGAGTAGCAAGATGGATTCAACAGTGGCTGAATGGGAGATGCCAGAGAGTAATGGTGGATGGATGTTTGTCAGGTTGTAGGCCAGTGACTAGTGGGGTGCCACAGGGATCTGTGTTGGGTCCACTGTTGTTTATCATGTACATCAATGATCTGGATGATGGTGTGGTAAATTGGATTAGTAAGTATGCAGATGATACTAAGATAGGTGGGGTTGTGGATAATGAAGTAGATTTCAAAGTCTACGGAGTAATTTATGCCAGTTGGAAGAGTGGGCTGAAAGATGGCAGATGGAGTTTAATGCTGATAAGTGTGAGGTGCTACATATTGGCAGGACAAATCAAAATCGGACGTACATGGTAAATGGTAGGGAATTGAAGAATGCAGGTGAACAGTGGGATCTGGGAATAACTGTGCACAGTTCACTGAAAGTGGAATCTCGTGTAGATAGGGTGGTAAAGAAAGCTTTTGGTGTGCTGGCCTTTATAAATCAGAGCATTGAGTATAGAAGTTGCGATGTAATGTTAAAATTGTACAAGGCATTGGTGAGTCCAATTCTGGAGTATGGGGTACAATTTTGGTCGCCTAATTATAGGAAGGATGTCAACAAAATAGTGAGCGTACAGAGGAGATTTACTAGAATGTTGCCTGGGTTTCAACAACTAAGTTACAGAGAAAGGTTGAACAAGTTAGGGCTTTATTCTTTGGAGCGCAGAAGGTTAAGGGGGGACTTGATAGAGGACTTTAAAATGATGAGAGTGATAGACAGAGGTGACGTGGATAAGATTTTCCCACTGAGATTAGGGAAGATTCAAACAAGGGGGCATGACTTGAGAATTAAGGGACAGAAGTTTAGGGGTAACATGAGGGGGGACTTCGTTACTCAGAGAGTGGTAGCTGTGTGGAATTAGCTTCCAGTGGAAGTGGTGGAGGCAGGTTCGTTTTATCATTTAAAAATAAATTGGATAGTTATATGGACTTGAAAAGAATGGAGGATTATGGTCTGAGCGCAGGTATATGGGACTAGGGGAGAATATGTGTTCGGCACGGACTAGAATGGTCGAGATGGCCTGTTGCCGTGCTGTAATTGTTATGTGGTTATATGATTTGAGAATTAAGGGACAGAAGTTTAGGGGTAACATGAGGGGGGACTTCTTTACTCAGAGTGTGGTAGCTGTGTGGAATGAGCTTCCAGTGGAAGGGGTGGAGGCAGGTTCGATTTTATAATAGTAAGATTAAACGAGAACTTACCAGTTTGAAGATTGATCTTTATTTTATGAGGAGTAACGTTGAGGGATTACGTGAACAACCCGCCAGGACGCATGCGTGTCAATCTTCAAAGCAGCCGTGTGAAATCGCAGACAATAGTAATGAACTGAACATAGTAAGATTTGAGAAAATGGAGACCAGTTGAACTCTATGATCGAGGATGGGAGCGGAGGGCACGTAATCCCTCATAAAATAAAGATCAAACATCAAACTGGTAAGTTCTCGTTTAATCTTACTATTTTACTTCGGAGTCACGTGCGTGACTACGTGAAGATTTTAAAGCTCTGTGATTTCATGCCATGGAAACGAGTCCATGCCTCACGTCTGCCTTAATTGACTAAGGGAGGAATCGTGTTAACGTATTCAAACATGAATCCGACATTGAAAACCCATGATGAACTTATTAACTAACAAAATTATAGCACCTATCTTATGAGTTTAAACATGATACAGAACTTAAAATTGATTCTGCAAATGTCACAGGTTTAACCACTGGTTTATTGGAATCTAGTTGAGAAGTTTTCTCTTATGACCATCCTGCTGTTCCCAGGATTTGGTCCATAGGTACGTCCGGTTCCTTAGCTGCTGATGTAGCTGCAGCCCTAGTGGTATGAGATTTGAATATGATAGTATCCACCCCAGCAGCCGTTAAAACCTGTTTCAGCCATCTGGAAATTGTTTGTACCGATACCCTATTATGGGCCTGTTAGTGGCTGATCAGTAATGCCATCTCATTGCCTCTGAGTTGTTTACTGTTCTCTATGTATAAGAATGAATGTCTCGTAATGCATAGAGATCATCTATTGGGTATGCTCTGAATTCTATTGAGAGGCCTGACGTTCCCGGTCTGTTCTGTTTAACTAATCCGTGGATGTAACAGGTTATTTTACTCGTTGAAGTGGTGATACTATCCAGCCTTAGTGTATATAACCACTGAACTCTATGTGCTGAGACCAATGCCATCGCATGACTATTTTATATGTTAGTCTATGCAGGGACAAAGTTGTTGCTGGTGACCAATTCCTCAGTAATGTTAGGACTATACTCACATCCCATATTTGGGAATACCTTGTCCTTGGGGATTAATATTAAAATATCCCTCACATGTTTAGTTACCAGGGGTAGGTCCCAACAGAATGATGCTCATATCTTTGCCACATATTTGCTGTAAGGGTACTTCTGGCGCAGTTTATGGCACTATAACTGAGCACCTCGTCATAGTGGGGCTAGCCAGGAATTGCAGCACAGAGGTTATGTTCGTCGTACAGTAAGTGATGTTGTTCCTTGAACAGTTTCTCCCACTTCCTGATGTAGACCCGATATGTTCATTGTTCAGTCCGTTTGTCCCAGGTCCAGAAATGGTTTCTTAAGATTCTACAAATCAGCAAATGTGTCCTATTATGGCATGGATGGCTTTCCCCCATTACGGGATGAACCAACAAATCTGGTCGTTTCGGAACGGAGATGTATGGTTCTAAAACCATAACAAGGATCACAGGGAACCATGGTTGAGTAGGCCAATCGGACACTACCAAAATACCAGACGCCGAGTCTTGTTGTATTTTGTGTAAAACAGGACTGATAAGGCAGAAATGCAAAGAAAAAACAATTTCCCCCAATGCAGCGAGAAGGCATCCATCGCTGATGCCCCAGTGTCTGATTCCCAAGAAACATAGTTGAGCAACTGATGATTAAGCCGAGATGCAAATAGATCGATATGTAGTGTTTCATATCGTGCTACACTATCAGCAAACACTTTGCGGTCCCACATCCATTCGATGTTGTCATTGAATTTGCGTGACCTGGTGTCTGCCACTGAATTTGATGTTTCCAGGTAGGTAACTAGCGGATATCCAAATACTTTTCTGATTACACCATTGCCAAATTATGTTAGCCGGATTATCACATGATACTGATTTGATTTCACCCATATAGATAATATATGCCACCACGGTGATGTTATCAATCTGTAGTCTAACATGCAGGTGATGCATTTCTGAACAGTATGATTTTAGACCATAGAATGCACCCTACGTTTCCAAGTAATTTATGCCAGGTATCTGAAGTAATGATGCCTCTTGTGCATCCCATCGCCCTCCACAACTAGAATTAGCAGCACCCCAACCATGAGCACTGGCATCAGTTTGTAGCACCACTGAACGGTTGCTGACAATGATATGGCTGGAACAATGCCGAATGCTTTCCCTCCACCATTGTAATTCAATAATTGCTTTGATTGGTAGCTTCATTGGCCTATCGAATTGACCAGTATTGATTTTGAGTGCTTGTACATTTGCCCTTTGTAAATATTTTGGTAATGCAAAGGTCAAAACTGTGTGGCTGGAAAAGCAGCCACAAATTGTCAATTACCCTTTCTATCAGTCAAATAGATGGTTCACTGATGTCAATGAGGTTGTTGCATGCCTCAGTTAAGTCTGTTGCCTTGTCCTTTGGTAAAGTTACCGACATGTGAACTATGTTAAAGGTGAACCCCAAGCAGTCCACAGTGGTGGAATGTGTTAGCTTAGATATAACTGGATGGATGATAAACCCCAGTTTCTCAAACAATTGTTTGCTGGCTGATACAGCTATTTTGGCTAATTCCAAAGTGTTTCCTACAATTAATATGTCATGTCGGTAATCCATGACCAAATGTTTTTGTTTCCGAAGAAACGTTAGGGCTGGTTTCAAAATTTTGGTAAATAGTCTGTGGGCGGATGTTATTCCTTTCCGTAGCTCTATACTGCCAGAGCTACTCCATCCAGTTAAATTTTAAATAACGTCTGTGATCCTTCTGCATAGGCACCGAATAGTAAGCATCTTTAAATCGACGTAAGCCATGAAGTAGTCTTTGTTAATCAATTGTTTGGCAGTAACAAAGGTTTCAATTTTGAAATGAATAAACGCCACACCCGCTGGGCCCAGGCCACCCCCGCTGGTTCCACACCACCCCTGCTGACCACCCCTGCTGACCCCCACTGGGCCCACACCACCCCGGTTGGGCCCACACCACCCCCGCTGTGCCCACACCACACCCGCTGGGCCCACACCGCCCCCGCTGGGCCCACACCACCCCCGCTGGGCCCACACCACCCCCGCTGGGCCCACACCACCCCCGCTGGGCTCACACCACCCCGCTGGGCCCACACCACCGCTGCTGACCCCTACTGGGCCCACGCCACCCCACCGGCCCCATGCCACCTTCATCTTCATCCCCCCTGCCAGAAAGAGGGGGGATGTGGGAGGGGGAGAGAGAGAGGGGAAGGGAGCGAGAAATGGAGGAGGGAAGAGGGAAAGGGGATTATCTTTAGTGAGATTGCAAAATTATGGTAGGTTTTAGAACTATTATATTTTCTCCTCCATATGAATAATTTTAAACAATATCAAATAATATCAAACAATTGGAACTCCTTTCTTTTCCTTAATAATGATAATTCTGAAAAATATGAATTCCATAGTTTGTGACATAAATATACATTTTAATGGGATCATTATATACAGATGTAACATTTCCATTTCAAGATCGGGGGTGGGGGGCAAATATGCGTCAAGCCGATAGCCTAATCGTTAAATAGTTAAATATAGACTAATCGATAAAGAGCTGAGATGAGGTATCGGAGTTGCCAAGGGAAGGTACTCTGAGAAGTTGAGGAGCAAGTTCTCAGCTAGTGACTCTTCTTCAGTTGGGAAGGGCATGCAAGAAATCACCAGCTACAAGAGTAAAGCCCCCGCTCTTTGGATAATTGTGAGTTGACGAACTACCTGAATGAGTTTTACTGCAGGTTTGAAAATTAGAAATGTAACCCTGGTACCCCCTCCCCAACAAACGCAGCCAGACCCCAGTCTGCAAAGTATTAACCCTGCACCCTCTCCTTCCCATTCACCACCTCACACCTACTTAAGGCAAGACTCCAGTAATGAAGAGAGTGGACCCTTTCCCACCCCCACCAACACTTCACACCCAATTACTCATTTTTAACCAGTACCTGCAAAGATGAATCTGCCTGCTCCAAAGTCTCCACTAATGTCCCTGTACCCGAAAAGGTAAGGATTACTTGTCTTAATGACTACAGGCTTGTCGCACTGACCTCTGTAGTCATGGAAGGTACACAATATTGCTGGAGAAACTCAGCGGGTGCAGCAGCATCTATGGAGCGAAGGAAGTAGGCGACGTTTTGGGCCGAAACCCTTCTTCAGACTGATGGGGGGGGGGAGGGGGGTGGTATGTAGTCATGGAGACCGTTGACAGGCCTCCACTAATGTCCCTGTACCACAAAAGGTAAGGATTACTTGTCTTAAAGACTACAGGCTTGTCGCACTGACCTCTGTAGTCATGGAGACCGTTGAAAGGCTTGTGCTGGCCAAGCTGAAAAAATATCACAATCCCTCTGCTGGACTCTCTGCATTTTGCAAATTGGGCCAATAGATCTGTGGATGATGCAGTCAATTTGGGCTACACTTCATCCTCCAGCACCTAGACCTCCAGGAGACCTAAGCGAGGATTGTATTTGTTGATTTTAGCTCTGCATTCATCACCATTGTGCCAGATCTACTACGCTCCAATCGTTCTGAGTTGACTGTGCCTGATCCCCTCTGTCGATGGATCACCAGTTTCCTGACAGACAGGAAGCAGCATGTGAGACGGGGAAAGCATATCTCGGACCCACAAACACTCAGCATAGGAGCAGCACAAGATGCGTACTCTCCCCTCTCCTCTACTCTCGCCACACCAATGACTGCACCTCCACAGACATCTCTGTCAAGCTTCTCAAGTTTGCAGATGAAACAACCCTGATTGGACTGATCCAGGAAGGGGATCTCTGTACTATTTTCAGTTTGGCATCTTCCCTATAACATGGTGCCCTGAACTGAACACAATATTCTAAATCCGATCTCACCAACGTCTTATACAACTGCAACATGACCTCCCAACGTCTATACTCAATACTCTGACTGATGAAGGCCAAAGTGCCAAAATACGTTTTGACCACCTGATATACCTGCGACACGGCCTTCAAGGAACCATGCAACCATCAACCATTCCTCTGCCCACCTGGCTAATTGATCCAGGCCTGCTGCAATCTTTCACAACCGTCTTCACTATCTGAAAAACCACTCACTTCTGTATCATCAGCAAACTTGCTAATCTTGCCCTGTTCTGTGACGTTTCACAGAGTGCTGGAGTAACTCAGCGGGTCAGGCTGAGTATAGAGGTTGGGAGGTCATGTTGCAGTTGCATAAGAAGTTGGTGAGGCTGCATTCAGAGTATTGTGTTCAGTTCTGGGCACCATGTTATAGGAAATATGTCATCAAACTAGAAAGGGTACAGTGAATATTTATGAGGATGTTGCCAGGACTAGAGGGTCAGAGCTATAGGGAGAGGTTGAGTAGGCTGGGACTCTTTCATGGAGCACAGGAGGATGAGGGATGATCCAATAGAGGTGTATAAAATCATGATTTGAATAGATATGGTTGAGTCTTTTGCCCAGATAAGTGAATCGAGGAGCAGAGGAAATAGGTTGAAGGTGAAGGGGAAAAGATTTAATAGGAATCTGTGGGGCATGTTTTTCACACAAAGGGTGGTAGGTGTATGGAACAAGCTGCCAGATGAGGTAGTTGAGGCTGGGACTATCGCAACATAAGAAACAGTTAGACAGGTACATGGATAGGACAGGTTCGGAGGGATATGGATCAAACGTGGGCAGGTGGGACTAGTGCAGATGGGACATGCTGGGCTGAAGGGCCTGTTTCCACACTGTATCACTCTAAGACTCTATCTATCTTTCCCTCTCAAACACATTCTCCTGCCTTCTCCTCATTTCCTCCAACACCCGTATCAATCAAGAATCTATCAATCTCCTCCTGAAAAATGTCCATTGACTGGACCTCCACAGCTGTCTGTGACAATGAATTCCACAGTTATGTGCGAATTCCATGCGAAGGGCGGTGAAGGACGCAAAGAGAAGGTACAGGGACAAGATGGAGTTACAGATGGAGCAGCAGGACACCAGAAGCCTGTAGCAGGGGCTACGGATTGTAACCAACTACCGAAGCACCGCTCCCTCATCCGCATGTGCCGGCACCTCCCTAGCTGACGACCTGAACTCCTTCTACGCTCGTTTCGAGAGGGGCAACACCACTCCAGGTCTGCCGACTATCGACAATACCGACAGCGGGCTGGCTACCGAAGCTGAAGGGAGGAATATGCACACATTCTCGCTGTCCGAGCACGACGTGAGGAGGGCACTGACACGGGTGAACACAAGAAAAGCTGCAGGCCCCGATGGCATCTCGGGGCGAGTACTCAAGTCCTGTGCTACGCAGCTAGCTCCAGTGCTCACTACAATATTCAACCTCTCCCTGGACAAGTCCGTGGTCCCTGCCTGCTTCAAAAAATCCATCATTGTACCGGTACCAAAAAATGCCTCCCCAGCCTCCCTGAATGACTACCGTCCGGTGGCCCTTACCTCGGTAGTCATGAAATGCTTTGAGAGGCTGGTGAAGAATCATATCTGCGTCTTCCTCCCTCGGAACATGGACCCGTTGCAGTTTGCATACCGTCCGAACAGGTCCACGGACGATGCGGTCTCCCAGGTCTTGCACACCGCTCTCTCCCATCTGGACAGTCAGAAGGGGGGCTACGTGAGGATGCTGTTTATAGACTACAGTTCAGCCTTCAACACGATAGTCCCCACCAGACTGGCCGGGAAGCTACTGGAATTGGGGCTCAACACCTCCCTGTGTGCCTGGGTCCTGGACTTTCTCACCGCCAGGCCCCAGGTAGTCAAGATGGGAGGGAATACATCGAAGTCCCTCACCCTGAGCACAGGATCGCCCCAGGGTTGCGTCCTCAGCCCCCTATTGTACTCCCTGTACACACATGACTGTGTGCCTAGGTTCAGCTCCAATTCAATAATTAAGTTTGCTGATGACACTGTGGTGGTGGGCCTGATCTCAGACAATGATGAGAGGGCCTACCGGGAGGAGGTGGCTGATCTAGCACTCTGGTGCCAGGAGAACAGCCTCCTCTTGAACATCAAAAAAACGAAGGAGCTGATCATGGACTTTAGGAGGGCACATCATCCGAGGACGTACACTCCATTGAGGATAAATGGGGATCCTGTGGATAGGGTGAACTGTTTTAAATATCTGGGAGTCCACATCTCTGAGGATATGACATGGTCATCACACGCCTCAGCACTGGTGAGTAAGGCAAGGCAGCGACTTTACCACCTCAGGCAATTGAGGAAATTCAGAGTGTCTCCGAGGATCCTCCAGTGCTTCTACGCAGCGGCGGTGGAAAGCATCTTGTCCGGGAACATTACCATCTGGTTCGGGAATTGCTATGCCAAGGACAAGAAGGCTCTGCAGAGAGTAGTGCGTTCGGCCGAACGCACTATGGGAACTTCACTCACCCCCCTGCAGGAACTATACAACAGGAGGTGCAACTCCAGAGCAAACAAAATCATGAGAGACCTCTTCCACCCCTGCAACGGACTGTTCCAGCCGTTACGGTCAGGCAAACGCCTCCGTTGCCATGCGGTGAGAACGGAGAGGTTGAGAAGGAGTTTCTTCCCAGAGGCAATTCGGACTGTAAACGCCTTTCTCACCAGGGACTAACTGTACCGAACTGTTTTTCCTTCTATTATTTATTATGTAAAATAATATGTGTGTTATGGTTGTGTTTATAATTTGTTTGGATGTTTTGTTGTTCCGCGAGCATTGCCACTTTCATTTCACTGCACATCTCGTATGTGTATGTGACAAATAAACTTGACTTGACTTGACTTGACTTGACATCACCCACTGACTTAAGAAATGTCTGCTCATCTCCTTCCTAAAGGAATGTCTTTTAATTCTGAGGCTGTGGCCACTGGTCCGTTAGTCTCCCACAAGTGGAAGCATCCTCTCCACATCCACTCCATCCAGGTTTTTACCAGGCTGGGACAGACGGCAACAGCTTCACACCGTGTCCCAAAGCTTGTGTCCTGTCCTGCATCACCAAAGGCAGCAGAGACGTTATACGAGAGGGCAAACCCCGTAACAAAGTAGCTCACGATGGTTTAGGTAACAATCACCCTCCCCCTCCTTTCCTATGTTCCTTCCACCCATAAACCTCTCTCTGCCTTTACATTTCACTCCTCTTTCAAATCTGCTCTACTTATCTACATGCATTTTGCTTCTTCACTTTTTAGTCATAGAATGATGCAGTGTGGAAACAGGCCCTTCAGCCCAACTTGCCCACACCGACCAACATGTCCCATCTAAACTAGTCCCACTCACATGTGTTTGGCCCACATCCATCTAAATCTGTCCTATCCATGTACGTGTCCAACTGTCTCTAAAACATTAATATATTCCCAGCCGTAACTACCTCCTCTGGCAACTCGTTACATACACCCTTTGTGTGAATAAGCTACCTCGCAGATTCCTGTTAATTTCTGAAATTTGGTCATAAATTTGGTGCAAAAATGCTCCAAAATAATGCCCAGAATGCACCAGAAAGCATCTAAAACCCCTGAGCTTCCAGGACGCTTAAACGGGCCCTGGACCCTGGCATCGAGGGACTTCACACTTCACGCTCGTGATGTGCGTAGCGTGCACATTATTTCACATTGAGTTGTTTGTAATCCTGTCATGCCAACCCCCTTTTTGAAAAGCTTCGTACGGGCCTGTACAACCGTCTTCACTATCTGCAAAACCACTCACTGTTGTATCATCAACAAACTTGCTAATCTTGCTCTGTATGTTCTCATCCAAATCATTGATGTAGATGACAAACAGTAACGGGCCCAACACTGAACCCTGAGACACACCACTAGTCACAGGCATCCAGTCTGAATCATTGATGTAGATGACAAACAGTAACGGGCCCAACACTGAACCCTGAGGCACACCACTAGCCACAGGCATCCAGTCTGAGAAGCAACGTTCCACCATCACTCTCTGCGTCCTTCCATAGAACCATAGAACCATAGAAAGTAGGTGCGAGAGCAGACCACCAGGTCCATCGAGCCCGCACCGCCATTCGCTCATGGCTGAACACTAAACAGACACACTTACCCACAAACAGTAGACACAAGACACAGAACACAAGACACTACCCTCCCCTTTATACCACTATCACCCCTCTCCACCCCAAGAACCTCGTGATCTCCTGGGGGAGGCAAAAAACCGGATAAAAACCCAGGTCCAATTCGGGAAAAAAAATCCGGGAAATTCCTCTCCGACCCCAATCTAGGCGATCGACACTTGTCCAGGAGATCACTCAGGTCTTACTATACTAACCATACCTAGGTCCATATCCCTGCCCTCTCCCCGTAGCCCCTTATCCCCTTGGCAGCTAAAAAACATCTATTTTAGTCTTAAATATATTTAAAGTTTCTGCTTCCACTGCTTCCTGGGGCAGTGAATTCCATAAATTAACCACCCTCTGGGTGAAGAAGTTCTTCCTCATCTCAGTTTTAAAAGAGCCCCCCTTATTCTGCAACTATGTCCCCTAGTTCTAGTTTCCCCGATCATTGGGAACATCCTCGGTGCATCCACCCGATCAAGGCCCCTCACGATCTTATATGTTTCAATAAGATCGCCTCTCATTCTTCTAAACTCCAAAGAGTAGAGTTCCAGCCTACTTAACCTTTCCTCATATGTCAATCCCCCTCATTGCAGGAATTAATCTTGTAAACCTTCGCTGCACTGCCTCCAGGGCTAGTACATCCTTTCTTAAGTATGGAGCCAATTTGCTATCCATTCAGCTATCTCTCTTTGGACCGCATGCGATCTAACCTTCCAGAGCAGCCGACCATGCGGCACCTTATCGAACGCCTTACTGAAGTCAATAGACAACAGGTGCAGTAGTAGAGGCCATTCGTCCCTTCGAGCCAGCACCGCCATTCAATGTGATCATGGCTGATCATCCCCTATCAGGCCCCCGTTCCTGCCTTCTCCCCATATCCCCTGACTCCGATATTTTAAGAGCCCTGTCTAGCAATCTCTTGAAAGCATCCGGAGAACCGGCCTCCACCGCCCTCTGAGGGAGAGAATTCCACAGACTCACAACTCTCTATGAGAAAAAAAGTGTTTCCTCGTCTTCATTCGAAATGGCCGACCCCTTATTCTTAAACTGTGGCCCCTTGTTCAGGACTTCCACCACATCGGGAACATGTTTGCTGCCTCTAGCGTGTACAAACCCTTAACAATCTTATACGTTTCAATGAGATCTCCTCTCATCCTTCTAGACACCAGAATGTACAAGCCCAGCTGCTCCATTCTCTCAGCATATGCCAGTCCCGCCATCCCAGGAATTAACCTGGTGAACCGACGCTGGGCTCCCACAATGGCAAGAATGCCCTTCCTCAAATTAGGGGACCAAAACTGCACACAATACTCCAGGTGTGGTCTCACCAGGGCCCTGTACAACTGTAGAAGGACCTCTTTGCTCCTAGACTCAACTCCTCTTGTGATGAAGACCAACAGGCCAAACCTGCACACAATACTCCAGGTGTGGTCTCACTAGTGCCCTGTGCAACTGCAGAAGGACCTCTTTGCTCCTATATTCGATTCCATTTTTTATAAAGTCCATGTACACATCATCCACAGCTCTGCTTACATCAACCTTTTTTCTCACGTCTTCGAAAAAACAAACATAGTTGTGAGATTCAACCTCCAACATACAAAACCATGCTGACAGTCCCTAATCAGCCCTTGCCCACCAAAATGCCTGTAAATTCATCAAGGCTAAATCATTGTATGTGTTTACTTGGGCAATGGACTCAATCATTCATTCATCATTCATACATGCATTCACTCATTCAATCAATCATTCATTCATACATGCATGCATTCACTCAGTCATTCATTCATCCAATCATGCATTCATTCATCCATTAATTCATTCACTCACTCACTCACTCACTCAATTATTCACTCAATTATTCACTCAATCATTCATTCAATCACTCACTCATTCATTCACTCAATCATTCACTCAATCATTCATTCATTCAATCATTCAATCATTCAATCAATCATTCATACATGCAATGCATCATTCATTCATTCATACATTCATGCATTCATCCATTCAATCATTCAATCATTCATTCATTCATTCAATCATTCACTCATTCATATCCTACCCCACAGAATACTCTCCAGCAATTTACCAACTACAGATGTTAACCTTACCGGCCTATAGTTCCCTGCATGTTCCTTGCAGCCCTTCATGAATATAGGCACAACATTTGGAACCCAGTCCCAACGTGCTTCTTCTGACTGTCCAGGTAGACCCATTGTTTCAGCGTGTTCATGCCCCCACTGAATTACTTTCCACATACCTGGATTCCATCCTATCCCCCTGGTCCGATCCACGACACTTCACACGCCCTTCGTCAATGTGTTTCCAACGGGCAAGTGGTATATTGCTGACTTTCATATGAAGAAAGACTGGATAGACTCGGCTTGTACTCGCTAGAATTTAGAAGATTGAGGGGGGATCTTATAGAAACTTACAAAATTCTTAAGGGCTTGGACACGCTAGATACAGGAAGATTGTTCCCGATGTTGAGGAAGTCCAGAACAAGGGGCCACAGTTTAAGGATAAGGGGGAAATCTTTTAGGACCGAGAGGAGAAAGTCATTTTTCACACAGAGAGTGGTGAATCTGTGGAATTCTCTGCCACAGAAGGTAGTTGATGTCACAGTTCATTGGCTATATTTAAGAGGGAGTTAGATGTGGCCCTTGTGGCTAAAGGGATCAGGGGGTATGGAGAGAAGGCAGGTACAGGATACTGAGTTGGATGATCAGCCATGATCATATTGAATGGCGAATGGTGCAGGCTCGAAGCGCCGAATGGCCTCTACTCCTGCACCTATGTTCTATGTTTCTATATTTCAAGATGTCAGATTAAATGAATGAAGATTCCTGAAATGCACTCGTCAATTGAAACGAATAAACTGAACATTGGGATTTCAGGCGACTGCTCACGATTATGGAGATTGCGGAGAGATGGTTCGGAATGTACCAGGCCTGTAGATTGCTCCCTCCCTCCCCCGGCACTAACTGCCCACTAGACAGAACATATAGACTGGATATCATCACCCATGATGACTGGTGCCCTTTCCGTGAGGGAGGGAGGCACTTTGTGCCCGGACATAAAAGAGTTAACAGCAGATGTTTGTTCAGTGAGTGTAACTAACGTCAGTCTACACGGAGCCCGCCCGGTTGTGTCACCCACCCACTGGAGATTTGCCAGTTCCCAATATAAACCATTCCTGTTGTTGCTGGATATGTGAGTGTTGGTGAGACATCCCGCCCGTCACCGACAGACAGACAGACAGAGAGCAGCAGCTCCATCCACAGAGGGAGACAACCCATTGGGAATCTGTGGACAATAAAGTGGGATGTTAGATGGATGTTTCGGAATCCGGGAATATTAGAGAGTGAAGTGAATGTCACCGAGTGTAATTGGGGAACAGTGAGAGAGTGCGTGCGGTGTTACACAAGTGGATCGGTCTGTGTAAACGGTAGACTGGGAAGTTACCGCCATGGAGAAGGGAGTCTTCTATTATGCTGACTATGTTTTATATCCTTGGATCAGCTTAAGTTATCGAATCTACTATGCACTCACAGTTATACAGTCTGTCCTTTATCCCGTGCTAGCCCTTGTTGCTCTTCCAGGTAAGTCCCCGTCCAAATTCCCGCGCAACAGCAGGCGAGAAGCGGCAGTGACGGGATCCGGTATAAATGTCTGTAGCTCGGACAATCAATGACGTACGTGTCCCTTGTAGAAATCTTCCACAGAGTAATGGGTAATGTATTGATGCTGCCGGTTTGTGGGGATCAGAGGTTTATCGCTCTCAAGTTGAAATGATTTGAGTCTAGGAGCAGGGAGGTTCTACTGCAGTTGTACAGGGTCTTGGTGAGACCACACCTGGAGTATTGCGTACAGTTTTGGTCTCCTAATCTGAGGAAAGACATTCTTGCCATAGAGGGAGTACAGAGAAGGTTCACCAGACTGATTCCTGGGATGTCAGGACTTTCATATGAAAAAAGTCTGGATAGACTCGGCTTGTACTCGCTAGAATTTAGAAGATTGAGGGGGGATCTTATAGAAACTTACAAAATTCTTAACGGGTTGGATAGGCTAGATGCAGGAAGATTATTGCCGATGTTGGGGAAGTCCCGAACAAGGGGCCACACACAGTTTAACGATAAGGGGGACATCTTTTATGACCGAGATGAGAAAAACATTTTTTACATACACAGAATCTGTGGAATTTTCTGCCACAGAAAGTATTTGAGGCCACAGTTCATTAGCTATATTCAAGAGGGAGTTAGATGTGGCCATTATGGCTAAAGGGATCAGGGGGTATGGAGATAAGGCACGTACAGGATACTGAGTTGGATGATCATATTGAATGGCCGTGCGGGCTCTAAAGGCCGAATGGCCTCTACTCCTGCACCTATTGTCTATGTTTCTATATTCCTCCTCATCTCCTTCCTAAAGGAACGCTTTTTTAATTGCGAGGATGTGACCTCTGGTCCTAGACTCTCCCACTAGTGGAAACATTCTCGGTGTAGACTTGTTTTCTAATGTTGTCCTGATGTCTTTGTTTATTAAACACGCGAGTTGGTTCAGTAACCCGACCGGCCGCCCGCCTTGCAGAATTGATGTGTACATTCTGTGTGAGTATGTGTCACCCGCCTGTGTTTATGTCGGCGGTTTCAGTCTATGTTTCTTACCATGCTGCTGTAAGCAAGATTGTCTAATGTACCATCACCTCCCTTGCACCGATGCAAATGGCAATAAAGTCCCTGAACGCCTTCCTTCTCTCACTTCCCTTCGCTCGCTCATACCTACTCTGCTGTATAATCTTTGATTCACTCACAGTGAAGCAAAGAGTTAAACTCTCATGGTGAAGTGAGAAATGGTCAGACACAGATCTGATTCTTTATCCCAACCCTCCTAACTGCAGCTTCTCATCTGTTTATTAATCGAGCAGATGCAGAATAATGTATTTCCTTCAGTAGTTACTACTAGACAGCCTCGTTAGACAATCTTCTACAATCCCAGAACGGGATTGTGCATTTGATTTCCCCCTCGCCTCGATCAATCTGCCGAGTTTGCTTTGTCCGCTGGCTGTGTGTCATGTCTCTGTTTACTTCCCTCCCTCCTCACAGTGAACACGCTGACCATTGTGGTCCTGTCCCGCGAAAAGTGTGGTCTCTCCACTGGTGTCACTCGCTACCTGAAGGCCATGGCAGCGGCCGATCTACTGGTCATTGTTGTCGACCTGATAATGAGGCAGATTCCCATTGCTTACCGGGAAGCATTTCAGTTCCTGAACCGTGTCCGAGTGTGTAATGTCCACGCCGTCTTCCTTTACGCCGTCACCGACTGTTCTGTCTGGTTCACCGTCACCTTCACCTTTGATCGATTTGTGGCCATTTGTTGCCAGAAGCTGAAAACAAACTATTGCACCGAGAGAACAGCGGCTGTGGTTCTGGGGACAGTGACCGTGCTGAGCTGTTTAAAGAACAGCTTCTGGTATTTTATGTTGAGTGGTCTGTACAGGATAGCTAATCCGCCCTGGTTTTGTTGGGAAAGACCCGGTGTTCTTGACTCACTGTCCGGGGAATCGGGAGTTTCTCCAGTACTCATCACCCCCGTGATGTCATTTGTCCTCATTGTTGTGTTCAACACTTTGACCATCAGATACGTGTTAGTGGCGAGCAGATCCCGCAGGAGATTGCGGGGTCCCAGCAGTGGGGAGAGTGGCAGAGACCCGGAGCAGGAAATCCCTCATTTTACTGCTGGTCATCTCGGGGAATTTCATCGTGTTGTGGGCGGTCTATGCGGTATATGTTGTGTGGTACAGACTGGATTATTTAATTCCATGCGTGGGCTATCCACACGTCCCCATCTGCTCACCCCCCCCCCCCCCCCTCTCCCCAATACACTGAGGATCCTCAGTGACCTGGTCCACAGATGACTTGTGGTGACCTCCGATTCCTCCACAAAGATCCACCCACTGTAGATCCACCCACCTGGCCCACCGAATCTCCGGCAGTTTCTGGATACACCCACCCACCCACACCCTCCCACGAGAACCACCACTCTGTACTGGGTCTCCTCCACACTCCATCACTACACTCTCACCAATATCACCGCCCCCACTAGACACATAGAAACATACACAATAGGTGCAGGAGTAGAGGCCATTCGGCCCTTCGAGCCTGCACCATTCGCCATTCAATATGATCATGGCTGATCATCCAACTCAGTATCCCATCCCTGCCTTCTCTCCATACCCCCTGATCCCTTTAGCCACAAGGGCCACATCTAACTCCATCTTAAATATAGCCATTGAACTATGGCCTCAACTACCTTCTGTGGCAGAGAATTCCACAGATTCACCACTCTCTGTGTAAAAAAATGTTTTCTTATCTCGGTCCTAAAAGGATTTCCCTCTTATCCTTAAACTGCGACCCTTGTTCTGGACTTCCCCAACATCGGAATAATCTTCCTGTCCAACACCTTAAGTATTTTGTAACTTTCTATAAGAACCCCCTCAATCTTCTAAATTCTAGCGAGTACGAGGCGTGTGACCTCGCCACTCGCCCCATCTTCCCATCTCCCCCATGTCTGCCTTCCACAAAGACCGCTCCCTCCATAACTCCCTTGTCAATTCTTCCCTTCCCTCTCGTACAACCCCTCCCCGGGCACTTTCCCTTGCAACCGCAAGAGTTGCACCACTTGCCGCCCTTTACCTCCCCCTCTACTCCGTTCAAAGACCCAAGCAATCGTTCGAGGTACGACAGAGGTTCAACTGTATCTCCTCCAACCTCATCTATTGCATCCGCTGCTCTAGATGTCAGCAGATCTATATCGGTGAGACCAAGCGGAGGTTGGGGCGATCGTTTTTCCGAACACCTCCGCTCGGTCCGCAATAACCAAGCTGACCTCCCGGTGGCTCAGCACTTCAACTCCCTCCCACTCCATCTCCGACCTCTCTGTCCTGGGTCTCCTCCATGGCCACAGCGAGCAACAACGGAAATTGGAGGAACAGCACCTCATATTCCGCTCGGGGAGTCTGCATCCTGGGGACAGGACTTTCATATGACGAAAGACTGACAGACTCGGCTTTTACTCGCTAGAATGTAGAAGATTGAGGGGGGATCTTATTGAAATTTACAACATTCTTAAGGGTGAAAGTGTGGGGGGGGGAGGAGAATGTGTGGGGGGGGGGGAG
>JAWMAR010005503.1:0-28487 GCA_036785375.1 Leucoraja ocellata
CAGTTATAACCACCGCAATTGCTGTGGACCCAGAATGGGAACTGGCACACCTTGCACTCCTCCTTTTGCTGGTTTAAATGCCTTCTGGGAATACTGAGGTCTGACAAATACTCCTTTCAATTAAATCCAAAAGCTAACAAACCCCTGGGTAAAAAAAATGTGGTCCATTTCATTGCCGTCACAAGGTGGTTTCACATACAGTCCATTGAATTCTCCGGAACTATACTCAGTGCACCTCCTGTGCCAAGTCCCTTCAGGGGTGTACAAGTGGGAGGCAGCATTGTATTTGAACTTGGGTCAACATTCTCAATATCTTCCATTTTTTCACTAACGCCTTCCCAATTGATGTGGAACCTTGTAACTCTTGGATTTGAAGCCAAAATATTTCGCTGGAGCTAGAGAGCAAGGAGAGAAAAACAGATTCAGTGCTGGTGATACAAATATTAAAGTTATCAAAGTTAGAGGCCTGGGTTCAAATGCACCTTTAATGCCATAGTGCTCCCAGCCATCATCTGCAAAAGCATGAATGTTAGCCACTGTAAAATACGTGGTATTTAATACAGTGAGGCATGAACATGGAGACTCAATTTCTACACAGGGCTGTTGGGGGGTGATCCAGTCTGCCTTTGGATAGGCAAACGATCCAAGGATTGAATGGCAGCAGCACAGCTGGTGGAACTACAACTCTTCAGTACCAGAGATTGGATTAAACCCCGATCTCAAGTGAGTCACTGTAGAGTTTGCACATTTTTCATTGTGAGACATGTGCTCTGGTTCCCCCCCCCCCCCCCTCCCCCCACATCCGAAAGATGTTCATTATTGACCACAGTAAATTGCCCCCAATGTGTAGGGAGCAGTGGAATCTGGGATTAGATGAGAATAAATGTAGAATTAGTGTAATGTTTGGTTGATTGGCCTGTTTCCATGCATCAGACTACCTCACTTCAAAAGCATTCATTGATAAAGGGGTAGATGTTCCAGGACTAAGAATGCAGTCCAATTTTTGAAGAGTTGCCCTGACCAAACATCTTCAGGACTGTCAAAAATTGGGTTCACTGAAAAGGGCACATGATTTTGGCAAAATTAAATTGTCTTCCTGCAAAGGGGGCATGAATGCACCTGCAGTGCAGTGAAGGTAAAATCTGTCAACAGAACATTGGTTCCATGTGACCGAACCAAACTATTAAGCATTGCAGAAATAGTATACTTTAAGACCAATTCAGAAAGTGAAAAATTATATTGGACCATGGCATGTTATGTGGGAGCAGACTTGTATTAACCATCACTGATGTATTCAGCATCATGATATTCAAAACCTCAGAATCACTTCCACCACAGAACAGAAGTGCGGTGAAATAGCATGGTAATGAATGGAACAATGTCAATTTATATTAAATGCACCAAATAAATGGGTTATTAAATAGTGAAGAGCTATATCTGCGTATGACTTTAAAAGGTGGAGTCTTGGAGAACTCCTTATTCTGAAATACTAGCCAGGCTCCAAGGCAAGACTGGAGGTGGCCTGGTTATTCCCTTTGAGGCAAAGTAGATTTTAATAACTTGCTTAGACAGTTATGTGAAGATGGAAGGTGCCTTTAAAAATAATTCAAAGACAGGTTTGGGGCAAATACAAGCAAGGGAGGAAAACCTTTAAATTACTCTAGTGGGAATTGGCACGGATTCAATGGCTCAAATGGTAATCTCCCAGTGACCATTTATGATCCTATGAATGGGCAAAGCAATCGAGAGACACTAGGCATCGAATATAAAGATCCTGCACTATAAGATACATACAGCAGACGTGTACTTGCTGAAAAAAGTCTGAATATCTCAAAACTCTAGCCGTTTCAAGTCCTATTCAGTGTTCTTATTCTCCAGCCTTGTAGGCCACAGAGCAATAGGATTGGCAAGGTATTCACTGGAAATGTTTCTATTGGTACACCGATTTAAAAGCAGTGACTTCCAATTTTGTTTTCATACTACAAAAACAATGAATTTCCATAGCTCTTACTTTGGCATAGTCTGGTTTCATCGGTGGGTTCTCCTTTAATTCAGGATCAGTGTATTCATTATTCACGTAATAGCCGACACGAATAAATTCTTGATCTCTATACGTGCACGTGATGAGCACCACAGTCACACCAACTGCATCAGCGTCCGGGATAAGACTCGCATTTGGGGCATCAGCCTGGAAAAGCAAATGGGAACCATGTTATTTGTACAATTAAGAAATCTACACAATGCAAACAACCCAAGCTTCATGTTTATGTTGAGTTATTTGATAAAGTTGTTAAAAGCCAATCTCACACTGCTACAATCACCCAAGATTACAATACGACTGAAGCCCAAACTAAAAGTTACACTTTTAAATAACCATAAATTATTCCCCTGCATCCTTTAAAACAAATCTCCCGTTTGCATGTTTGGTGCAAAATACAAACAGTTCACCTCTGAAATCCTCCAATATGCACAAAAACGATTAGTCTTGGGTATAGCCATCAATTACTCAATCTCCAAACCCCCAGGTTAGGGTTTTTACCAGTGGAGCATCTTAAGAGGCCAGGTGCATGATCAGAGGGTGGTTAACAGAGCTACATTTTGAAGATAATTTGGAATTCTCTACTCTGTGGGGCAGCAAGAGCTGCATCATTGGGGTATATAGAGGATGTCAGTTGCCTGGTATCAAACTAATGTACAAATAGGGAAAGGAGCAAGGCTACTAGCTATTATTCAGGAAAAGTATCACGGTTCAAATTTTACAACTTCCCTTTGACTTGCAATTACCACAGGACATACAACTTTTCAATACAAAGTACATGAAATACCAAGTGTTGGCAGAAATCAACAAACTAACAATTGATAACATTGGAAGCTTGCTCTGAAAGCTGTACATACTTAGTCCAAAAGCAAATTTAATTTAGATTACTGTCCAAGGGATAGCTAAAGACAACTGAAGCTTCCAGTGTTAATCATCAACTCTTAACACAATTAGCGTTAACAAAAACAGAAATAAAGTATTACAAACACATCTTAATACGATTATTCAGACACAAAACCAGATTGAATTAATGTTAACCAATACCAAAAACAAATTCAGCTCTTCAAAAAAAAATACAGCTCAGACTACATTTGAGAGGGAAACACTTAATATTCTAGGCTGATAACCTTTCATCTGCTCTCCATATGCTGCCTGACCTTTAGAGAATTTCCAGCCCTCGGTTTATTTGCTGTGGACCAATTATATGCATAATAGGAACAAAGAACTACAAATGCTAGTTTAAAAAAAAAGACAAAAAGTGAAGGGGCAATTGAGCAGGTCGGGCAACACCAGGAACCCCAAAATGTCACCTATACACGTTTCACATCTGACAATTAATTTATCCAATACTGTATTTTTATTTACCTGCTCTATAACAGTACAATATTATTCTTGTTCTAGAATTAGTCAACCAGGAAGTAGAGTTAGACAAGACCATCACCAGTTTAAAAGTGACGTGACAGAACGCAATTAAACTACAGCAATAGATGAAATAAAACTTTTTGGGATGCATTTAGGCCAAATGTGATTCCACCATACATAAAATAGAAGACAATAACCAACAACCAAAACCACACAAAGCCAGTAAGCTCCTGCAAAAGATCAGACCATCGACAGTCACGAATGATGACAAAGTAGTTTAGGCGCGAATTCTAAACGAAAGTTATGCATGCCAAAGATGAACTAAATGCTCAAAGACAGGGTTCACTCTTGCATGCAGTTTTTTTTTGTGCACTGTGGCCTGACCACAGCCGACCATTGCAATACCTGAAACACAAACATGTGACGCCCAGCTGGGACAGGTCCCACCAGCACCGAGTCCAGCACCTGGTCGTGCTCCTCGCTCTCGGCAGAGCCCACGTAGATAATTTTCCACTCCAGGTCTACAAGAGGAAGGCAGTGAAGAACAAAAACAGAACAATAAATAGATGGGCAATGGACAATGTGTGCAAGTGGCCCCGGGTCGCGCCACAACGGCAGATTGACAACCCATTGATAAAAAAAACACCCCCCGAAGGCGCCAATTGTCACCCGGCCCAGTCCGGCCCCGGCCCTGGCCCTCACCGTCCGGCAGGTCCTCGATGCACTCGAATGTGATCTCAAACTGGAAGGGGTTGTTGAAGGGAGATGGGTTGTCCAGGACCACCACGTTCAGCACCTGTACTTTGGCCATGGTGAATGAGGGATGGAGGGAAGATGGAGGATGGGAGTGAGTGTTTGTGTGGGAGCAAGGGGCGTTTGTCCGCCTGTTTACACGGGGGCCCCGCGCTCTGTGGCCGCACACGCAGGCGCAGAGCTCCCGCTTACATCCGCCGGCCGGCTCCCTCACACTGCGCGCCTCCCGCCAACGCGCGCCCGCCTTTATACTGGCGGCGCCGGCCTCGCGAGACCAGCCGCCCCCCTTCAACCAACTTTATTCACACGCGCGGCGGCGTCAGCGGGGCGGGAAAAGGCCCGTGTGTGTATATGTGGATGGATGGCGGCGGGAGTCAGGTCTGTGTGGGAGGGAGGGAGGGAGTGAGGGGTGAGGGGACGGGGTGAGGGAGGTGAGGGGAGGGAGGGAGGGAGGGAGGGAGGGAGGTGAGGGGAGGGAGGGAGGTGAGGGGGAGAGGGAGGGGGGTGAGGAAGGGAGTGAGGGGTGGAGGGTGGGATGTGAGTGAGGGGAGTGAGGAGGGTGAGGGGAGGGGGGTAAGGGAGGGAGTGAGGGGTGGGATGTGAGTGAGGAGGGTGAGGGGAGGGAGGGTGGGAGAGGGGTGGGAGGGAGGGAGGTGATGGGGTAAGGGAGGGAGGGGTGTGAGAGAGGGTGAGAGGGAGGGGAGAGGTGTGAGGGGAGTAAGGGAGGGAGGTGAGGGGGGTAAGGGAGGGAGGTGAGGGGAGGGAGGGGTGTGAGGGAGGGGAGGGGAGGGAGGCGAGGGAGGCGAGTGAGAGCTGAGAGTGCTCAACTACAAAGGTGACCATGCCTTTGCGGTTGCAGCCCCTAGACTGTGGAACAGCATCCCCTTTCCCATCAGAACTGCCCCCTCCATCGACTCTTTTAAGTCAAGACTAAAGACTTATTTAAATTGTCTGACAATAATCTTAGTGTCTGTAATAAGGTAAAATATCTAGGGCATATTTTTACAGAACAAATGACAGATGATGAGGATATTTATAGGCAACGACGCATGCTGCATGTACAGGCGAATATTCTCTTGCGTAAATTTGGTGCATGTGCAGATGTGGTGAAGGTGTCGTTATTTAGAGCATACTGCACACCACTCTACACTGCGCACCTGTGCTCGAACTATGGAAAGACAAGTATGCAGAGACTAAAGGTGGCATATAACGATGCCATGAGAACACTGCTAAGGCAACCTAGATGGTGTAGTGCCAGTAATATGTTTGTGGCTGCAGGAGTCAGTACTTTAGAAGCTATCCTAAGACATCACATGTATAAATTCATTTGCAGGATAAATTACTCTAAAAATGTGCTTATTGTCAAACATAAGGGTTAGCACTACACGCTACGAATCCCAGCTGTGGAGACACTGGTATCGTTGTCTCGTTGTAGGACATTGATCATTCTTTTAATCTGGATTTTTAACTTATGTATTGTGGTTTAAAAAAATATATGTTATGATGTTTTTATAAGTGATATACCACGATTTTATATGTATTTTATGATATTTAATATGCTATGCATTTTTAATGTGATGTTGCTCCTTGTCTGGACCTTGAGTCCGTAATAAAGTTTATTATTATTATTATTATACTCCCAAGCCTTTCCTGACATCCTCTGAGTGAAGGCTATATGTATATATGTACGTAGTTTGTTTTGTTGTGCTATTCTTATAACAAATGTAAAGCACTTTGGCCAACGAGAGTTGTTTTTTAAATGTGCTATAAAAATAAATGTGACTTGACTTCACTAACTACTGACAGCAGATGCTGCACCATTCAATAGACAATAGGTGCAGGAGTAGGCCATTCGGCCCTTCGAGCCAGCACCGCCATTAGATGTGATCATGGCTGATCATCCCCAATCAGTACCCCGTTCCTGCCTTCTCCCCATATCTCCTGACTCTCTCTCGCTATCTTTAAGAGCCCTATCTAGCTCTCTCTTGAAATAATTCTCTCCAGAGAACCTGCCTCCACCGCCCTCTGAGGCAGAGAATTCCACAGCCTCACAACACTCTGTGAGAAAAAGTGTTTCCTCGTCTCCGTTCTAAATGGCTTACCCCTTATTCTTAAACTGTGGCCCCGGTTCATGACTCCCCCAACATCGGGAACATGTTTCCTGTCTCTAGCGTGTCCAAGCCCTTAACAATCTTATATGTTTCAATGAGATTCCCTCTCATCCTTCTAAACTCCAGAGTGTACAAGCCCAGCTGCTCCATTGTCTCAGCATATGACAGTCCCGCCATTCCTCCTAATTTGAGGCAGGAAATTCTTGCTATTGAGGGAGTACAGCCCAGGTTAATTCCCGGGATGGCAGGACTGACATATGATGAGAGAATGGGTCGACTGGGCTTGTATTCACTGGAATTTAGAAGGATGAGAGGAGATCTTATAGAAACATATAAAATTATTAAGGGATTGGACAGGCTAGAGGCAGGAAACATGTTCCCCATGTTGGGGGAGTCCAGAACCAGGGGTCACAGTTTAAGAATAAGGGGTAGGCCATTCAGGACTGAGATGAGGAAAAACTTTTTCACCCAGAGAGTTGTGAATCTGTGGAATTCTCTGCCACAGAAGGCAATGGAGGCCAATTAACTGGATGTTTTCAAGAGAGAGTTAGATTTAGCTCTTAGGGCTAACAGAATCAAGGGATATAGGGAAAAGGCAGGAACGGGGTACAGATTCTGGATGATCTGCCATGATCATATTGAATGGCGATACTGGCTCAAAGGGCCGAATGGCCCACTCCTGCACCTATTGTCTATGTATGGGGCTGCAGATGCTGCCTTACACTGAAGATAGACACAAAATGCTGGAGTAACTCAGCGGGACGGGCAGCATCTCTGGAGAGAAGGAATGTGTGACTTTCGGGTCTGAAGAAGGGTTTGTGTCTGAAACGTCACCCATTCCTTCTCTCCACAGATGCTGCCTGTCCCTCTGAGTTACTCCAGCGTTTTGTATATATCTACCATCTACCACTTTGGTGACCCTCGGCCTATCTTTGATCGGACTTTGCTGGCTTTACCTTGCACTAAACATTATTCCCTTATCATTTGACTGTATGGCAAATCAAATTACATATTTTTTACATACTTGTCTAATAAATTAATTAATTATATCTGTACACTGTGGATGGCTCAATTGTCATCATGTATTGTCTTTCTGCTGACTGGTTAGCACGCAACAAAAGCTTTTCACTGTACCTTGGTACACGTGATAATAAACAGAACTGAAACTGGGTGGGTAGGTGGGCTAGTGAGTTTGATGAGGTGTCGGAGCTCGGTCACCTCCGTTTGTGTGGCTGGGGGGTGGAGAATGGTTGGGCTATAATTTGGACTCATTATTCCTAATTTCATGTCATAGGAGCAGCATCCAAGGGGAAAATGCTGACAACTTCCAATTTCCTGGCCGTTTGCAATTGTGGAGGTACAAATCACGCCTAGAATCATATCTGATGTTCATAATACCCTTCTACTCAACTTAACAGAACTGAACCGAGGTGAATGTGCTTTTGTATTGGGATGTACTGAGCTGTATGCAAAAAATGTATTGTACTGTACCTGCTATGCATGACAATAAAGAAACCATTGACGTTGAGCTGTGGGTATGGTTCTGTTAGGGAATCTTCATCTGTTTCCATCAGACCATAACACATAGCAGCAGAATTAGGCCATTTGGCCCATCAAGCCTACTCTTCCATTCAATCATGTGATCTATCTCTCCCACTCAATCCCATTCTCCTGCCTTCTCTGCGTAACCCCTGACAACCATACTAATCAAGTACAATAATCTAAGATTCTGACATCTGCTATTAGAGGCTATCAGTCCAGAGGCTGAGGGGTGATCTGATGGAGGTTTATAGACAATAGGTGCAGGAGTAGGCCATTCGGCTCTTCGAGCCAGCACTGGCATTCACTGCGATCATGGCTGATCATCCACATTCAGTACCCCGTACTGCCTTCTCCCCATATCCCCTGAATTTAAGAGCTAACTCTCGAAAGCATCCAGAAAATTGGTCTCTACTGCCTTCTGAGGCAGAGAATTCCACAGATTCACAACTCTGGGTGAAAACGATTTTCCTCATCTCTGTTCTAAATGGCCGACCCCTTATTCTTAATCATACAAGTATGATGAATTAAGTATACAATCAAGTATATTCTTACGTATACAATCATGAGAGGAATAGAATTTTACCCAGAGTAGGAGTATCTATAACCAGTGGACATGGGTTTAAGATGAGATTAAGAAAAATGTAGTCAAGAATGTTTTATTGTCATATGTCCCATTTGGAACAATGACATTCTTGCTTGCAACAACACAACAGAATATGTAAACATTGTACTCTAGAAAAACATGCCCTATACATCTCCTTTAAATGTTCCCTCTCTGACCTTAAAGCCATGATGCCCTCGTCTTGGTGTGATGAGAAGAAAAGGCTTTGTCTTTGTCCATCCATCTGCCAACTAGACCTTCTTCCTCTGTATCAACCTGTCACTTCATAAATTCATGTCTTAGGAACAGAATTAGGCCCATCAAGTCTACTCCGCCACTCAATCATGGCTGATCTATTTTTCCCTCTTAACTTCATTCTCCTGCCCTCTCCCCATAACCCCTGACACCCTTACTAATCAAGAATCTGTCGATCTTCCCTTTAACAATACCCAATGACGGCCTCAACAGCCGTCTATGGCAATGAATTGGACAGACTTGACACCCTCTGACAAAATAAATTCCTCTTCATCTCTTCTCAAAGGTAAATCCTTTTATTCTGAGGCTATGTCCTGGTTCTAGATTGTCTCACCAGTGAAAGCATCCTCTTCACATCCACTCTATCCAGGCTTTTCGGTAAGTTTCAATGAAGTTCTGCCCTCCTTCTTACTCCAATGAGTACAGGCCCAATGCCGTCAAACACTCGTCGTTTCTCATAAACCTCTGGACCCTCTGCAACGCCAGCATGTCCTTCCTCAGATATGGGGCCCCAAAACTGCTCACAATACTTCAAATGCGGTGCGACCAGTGCCTTAAAGCCTCAGCATTACATCCCTGTTTTTATATTCTAGTCCTCAACAACACCTCTTGCTCAATGTCAATGTCAACAAAACCAAGGCAACTTCATAAAGGGAAAGGTGGGCGATCACTGGGGTAGCAGTGGGTCGAGAGTTAGCAGCTTCAAATGTCCAACACATAAGTGTAATAACAAAGAAGGTGCGTCTGCCCATCTACTTTCTTCGAAGTTTAAAGAACTTCAGCAGTCACTGAAAAAGCTTCTACCCATGCGCCGTTAAAAGTGTCCTGGCTGGTTGAATCATGACCTTGTCGACCAAATCCAATGCACAGGAAGACACGAGGCTGCAGGGAATGGGGCTCAGCCCAATCTATCACAGACACGGCCCTCCCCACTATTGGGAGTATCTACACGAAGCAGTACCTCAAGAAGGAAGCATTTATCTACAAGGATCCCCACTCTCTGGGTAAGGCCCTCTTCTCTCTCCAACTGTCAAGCAGGAGGTACAAAAGCCTGAAATGCCACACCACCAACTATGGGAACAGCTCTTTATTAAAGCTGTCAGGTTGTTGAACCGACCTGCACAACCCGAATTCTACCTCAGCAATGAAACACACCGATCGTGGACTTGTATTTTTAAGATTCTTTTTGCAATAGTGTATTGTTTGTGAACAGTCTTTATTTTCCTTTTTACTATGGTGCAGAATGAATGTGTAATTTTATGTACAATTTATGTTTTATGTGTGTTGTCCGATATTCAGCAGCCACGAATGCAGAGACTCGTACTTCAGTGTTGTTTAGAAATACAGCGCGGAAAAAGGCACTTCGGCCCACCGACCGGCGATTCCCGCACTCAAGCACTACCCGACACGCTGGAGACAATTTAAAATTCTTACCTAAGCTATTTAACGGGCCTGTCCCACTTACTTTTTCAGCAACTTGCCGGCACCCGTCATAGGTCGTTGCAGGTCGGCGAAAATGTTCAACATGTTGAAAATTCAGCGGCGACCAGAAAGACGCTACGACTCTTTGGGCAACTGAGGAGACGACTCACGGACATACAGGCGACACCCTGGCGACATGTTGCGGGGTGAATGAAGCCTGTGTGGTCGTGAGTAGTCGCCTGAAGAGTTGTACCTTGTTCTGGTCACCGCTGGATTTTCAACATGTTAACATTTTTCGGCAACCTGTAACGACCCATGACGGGTGCAGGCAGTCGCCGAAAAAGTCGAGTATGTGGGACAGGCCCTTAACCTACAGACCTGTACGTCTTTGGAATGTGGAAGGAAACCAGAACACCTGAAACAAACCCATGGTGTCACAGGGAGGACGTACATTCTCCGTATAAACAACTCACAGTCATGATTGAATCCGAGTCTGGTGCTGTGCCACCGTGCAGCCCATACATATCATGCTGGGATACACCTGTATCTCAGTCTGTACCTCATCGCACTTGTGCATATGACCATAAACTTACCTTGACTTGGTTGATCTTCAAAAGATGCCAGAGGATCGATAGTGTCCACCTGAGGGCTTGATGCTGAAAGATGCCCATCCTGCAGCCCAACAATCTTGGAGCAGCGGCCTGCATTATTCTGCTGCACTCAGGAGTGTAAATGAACTAAACCTTTTGTTTTGCCATAGTTTCTGGGGAATTCCCTTCTTCCCTTTCCATAAATTTTAATGGCAATTAAAACCATTTGTGAAACTGAGGTAATTTACAAGGTGCAATTCTTGCAGTGCTGCTGCCTCTTTGAATATCTCTAACGATTAGTTATAGTTGAGATGAAAGCTGTTCTTTCTGAGCGTCCTTTGTTGGTGTTTACACTCCTTAAGGCTTCCTGCCACAATGTTAACTTCAATTCAACCCATCAACATAACCTTCCATTTGATTCCGTTATTTTTCATATTGATTTCTTCAAAAGCTTTCTGCTACATGCTTTCATGTTATCTGCCTTCACCACATCAGTCCTTCTGCATTCCTTAATCAAATGTGCTTTCGGCTCTTTAACAGTAAGTGTTCAAATTAGTGTAGCTGCCATCAATGCAGAAGGATTATAAAAAGGCAGCCAGCATCATCAGAGACCCATCCTGGCCACACACTCATCTCACCCCTGCCATCGGGCAGAAAATACAGGAGCCTGAAAACTGTAACATACAGGTTCAGGAACAACTTCTTCCCTACAGCCATCAGGCTATTAAACACGACAACCTCAAATAAGCTCTGAACTACAATAGACCATTATTGTTATTATTGCACTATTATTGTTTGTTTTTATGTATGTGTGTGTATATATAATTTGAATATATGTGGGTATGTGTATATATACACACACACTGAACTTTTTCTTCTCTATTATATTGTTTACAGTGTACTATGTTCACATATTCTGTTGTGCTGCTGCAAGTAAGAATTGTTCTATCTGGGACATGTGACAATAAAACACTCTTGACTCTCTTGATCTCTGAACACTGTTTCCAATCTATCTCAGACTGCTGGATGAAAGGCTTTTTATTGGGAACTCACAGTGTAGTTTCTGGTGGGCATCATAAGACCATAAGTCATAAGATCATAAATGATAGGAGCAGAATTAGGCCATTTGGCCCATCAATACTCCATCATACAATCCTAGCTGATCTATCTATTCCCTCCTAACCCCATTCTCCTGCCTTCTCCCCATAACCTGACACCCGTACCAAACAGACACTTTTACTGGGAGTAGCGACAAAATGGACAGCACGAAAAGTGCAAAAAATCCCCACCGCTGTAATCAAGCCTATTCTATGCATCTTGAGGCACTGTTCAGTGGGGGGTACTCATAGCTGAATTAGAGGTTGTGGCTTTGAGTTTCATTTCAGAGATTGCAGCCCATAATAGAGGCTGGATAGTTGTTACTCAGCCCTGAGGGATTGCTGCACAGGGACAGCTGCCATCCTTCAGGCGAGACTTTCATTTGTCTGCCCTCTCAGATGTATATAAGAGATCCCATGGTATTATTTTGGAGAAGAGGTAGAGATTCCTTCTTGCTGTCCTGATCAATTTTTATACCTTATCCCCACATCATAAAAGGCAGCGGTAATTTTGTTGATTGTTGTTTGTGGGACCTTGCTGTGTTAAAATTGGCTGCAAAGCACTTTGGGGTGTCCTGAGATCATGAAAGGCATTATATAAATACAAATCTTCCTTTCTTCGCTGTTGGAGGTAGCAATACTGTACTTGTTTTGTAATTGCTCGATGCTGGCAGTAGGTGCCTGAAATAATAAAAGCATCCTATTCCTTGGCAATAATAACTAACTTAACGATGCACTAACTGCATTAAAAAAAATCATTAAAATTTGTAATTAACATTGAATTTGTTTGTAATGTGTTTGAGAGACATGGTTATTAAAAAAATACAAAAGACAGGAGTATAAATATGTGCAAGACAACTAAGATGTTTTGGGCCTGGGGATTGAAGGCCATTAAAAATACATAGGCCATATCACAAATGCCCTGCTCCAAATCGAGCCCTGCCCACAACTTGACCCTTGTTTTTTTAAACACAAAATGCTTCATCAGGGTCTCAACCCAAAACATCACCCATTCCTTCTTTCCAGAGATGTTGCCTGTCCCATTGAGTTATTCCAGCATTTGTGTCTATTTTCGGTGTAAACCAGCATCTGCAGTTCATTCCTCCCCTTGTTTTTTTAAACCTGCATGTAGCGATTAAACTATTCCTAGCAAGGATGGAGTTGTCTGGGTGATGTCAACCAGCCTCATTGATGTAAATGACTGATTGAGTTGATGCATATAATCCCTTTGTTATGATTATCTACTTTTTCTGCAAAAGTAAACACTTTTATCGGGAGAATTCTCACTCAGAGTATGGCAAGTATATAGAATGGGCTGCCAGAGGAGGTAGCTGAGGCAGGTATTAGAAACAACATTTGAAAGACACTCGGATAGGTACATGGATACAAAAGGTTTAGAGCAGGGGTGGGCAACCTTGTTCTGCATAGGGGCCGGGACGCATGTCTGTGAGCGGATGGTGGGCCACATCTATCACGTGTACACATGGATCCCGTCCCCGTCCTGCCCCGAATGGCAGGCATCAAATCACGTGTTCACAGAAGATAGACATAATGCTGGAGAAACTCAGCGAGTGAAGCAGCCTCATGCAATCCTTGCTTGTCTCACCCGCTGAGTTTCCCCAGCATTTCTGGCTACCTTTGATTTTTCCAGCATCTGCAGTTTGTTCTTAAACGTGTTCACAGAAGGTGCGCGGCCGTGCCGGCAGCTTTGCGCAGGGCGCGGTTACAGCCAGAGCTCGCCGCTCGGCGGGCCGGATGATTACGGTAAAAAAATCCACCTGCGGGCCGGATGATTTTGGGTTATGGGCCGCGTCCGGCCCGGGGGCCGTAGGTTGCCGACCCCTGGTTTCGAGGGATATGGACCAAATGTGGACAAATAGGGAGAGCCTAGATAGGGCATCTTGGTCAGTATGGCCGAGCTGGAGTGAAGGGCCTGTTCCCATGCTGTATGGGTTGTTGCAATTCCAACATAAATTCTGCTTCCTTCGCCCCTTAAAGTGTCTCCAATGTATGGGTAAATGGAATTTGATTTTAATGGATCAGCTGTTATGAGTCCACACATCAACTCCATCCTGCCTCCAGTTCATTAGCTGACAGCTTCATTGTCAAGAGACTCTAAATTTGGGACTGTAATGTTGGCAACTGTGTACGCACCTGATTGAGGATTTAAAAATACTTGGGAAGTACGTCAACTCAAGTGTTTGGCAAGTGTAAAAATGTCGCTTAAGAGCTTTTGTTGAATATTTCATGCACAATACAATTGAAAACAGGCTGCATAATTATTTAGTCATGTCAAATTGAATCAAGCCAATAGAAGAAGTGGAAAAATAATGTTGACCACCATATTGACGCCTTGTCCTATATCTGCGCTTGGGGCTAGTAAACACATGAGAACATTGACCAGCGGTTGAACTTGCCTCTAGAGTTTTAGCTTCAGTGACCACTGAATCATTATCTTGTATGTCTTGCAGATATTTCCCCATCCTCTCATGTCCTCAGTGAACAAGCTGGCAATGGCTTGGAACATGACCTTTGGGGGTTTTGCATACACAAGCAACATCACCTTACTGCAGTTTGACTACTGAGCACTGATACCAACACAGTATGGCCTGGCCTCCAGTTATTTGGGTTCTGTTTTCCACTGGATCAAGACATTGCTCTGACGTCACCCTACCTCACATTAAAATAACTGATACACAGGTAAAATCCACCCCACAATATAAAATTCAAGACCCTAAAACCTTAGCAACACACATGTAAAATGCCAGCAATGACAGCTCCCTCTGCTGACCCATTGAGTTACTCCAGCATCTTGTGTCTACCCTGAAACACAGAACGATTCCATCTACCTGGAGGTACACGGCCATGATCGTCACTGCACACCAACTCTGAGAGAAATGCAGAGATCTGCACCATCTGCGATATGTTTTATCAACTACATTATGGCTTAAGAAGGAATTGCAGATGCAGTCTGAAGAAGGGTTTTGGTCCGAAACGTTGCCTATTTCCTTCGCTCCATGGATGCTGCTGCACCCGCTGAGTTTCTCCAGCATTTTTGTCTAACTACACTATGGCCTTTGACAGTCAACTTGAAGGATCTGTGGAGCAAATCTCAAATTCATCTGAGCATCTTACATTTACTTGGTGAATACCAGTGTGAACAATCACAATCATAACAACATCCCACTGTTGCCCTAAACCTAACCGTATGTAATCATTTTTGCACAATGCTGCACCTCAGCTTCAATGGGAGTTGAAATAACATTCATAGCTAATGAGAAGCTGTTCATACCTCTCTACCCCTTTTTGTCTATCACCGTTACTTTGCGAGTTGAGTAGGTCCTCACCATTGTGTCTACATTTTCCATTGAATTATAGGATTTCTGTCTGCATGTTTGGTCTCGTTAATGACTCAATACCTTTTCTTCAAATGTCACCCTGTTATCTTAAACTTGAAAAATGTTCCCCAGTGTTGGGGTAGTCCAGAACCAGGGGTCACAGTTTAAGAATAAGGGGTAGGCCATTTAGGACTGAGATGAGGAAAAACTTCTTCCCCCAGTGAGTTGTGAATCTGTGGAATTCTCTGCCACAGAAGAAGGCTGTGGAGGCCAATTCACTGGATGTTTTCAAGAGAGAGATATAGCTCTTGGGGCTAACGGAATCAAGGGATATGGTGATAAAGCAGGAACGGGGGTACTGATTTGCGATGATCAGCCATGAATGGCGGTGCTGGCTTGAAGGGCAGAATGGCCGACTCCTGCGCCTATTTTTCTCACTCAAGCAGGCTGTCCTTGCCTTTACTTCTACTCAGTCCTGTCCACCATTCACAAATTGTCTGTTAATTTGCATTTGATGGTGGTCTGCTGACTCAGCAAAGCCTTGACTTTAACATAGGTTTGTTTTTAATTATTTCATGCTCTCTCACCTCTTGTCTATTGTCGTTATCTCTACCCGTACGACTCTCTAAGGTCTTTGGCCTCTTCTCCACACCTGGGGATTTTAGGTAGCTTTGCTCTAGGCTTGGAAATTCTTTACACAAACATTTACTCTTAGTTTAGTTTAGAAATACAGCGTGTAAATAGGCCCTTCGGTCCACCGAGTCTGTGCTGACCAGCATTCACCCTGCACACTAGGATTATCTGACGTACTAGGGACAATTTACAATTTTTACCGAAGCCAATTAAGCTACAAACCTGTATGTCTTTGGTGTGGGAGAGGAAACCGGAGCACCCTGAGAAAACTCAAGTGGTCACAGGGAAAACGTACAAACTCCATACAGAACTGTGCTTAAAGGCAGCAACTCTACCCCAGCACCACCATGCCGCCCTTATATACCTCTTTATTTATTTTTTTTGTTAGAAGTAGTACAATAATGTGGTACCACTCTTCGTCTTTCTTTAAAGCAATTAAGATTTTGACAGCTTATTCTGATGTCTTATGTGGCTGTGTCAATTTTAGAAACATTCTCATTATAGTGCTATATAAATGAAAGCCATCCTATATGTTGTCGAAAGTGTGCTATTCATCACTGCTCACTATATACCTTTGCCTATTTTCTTCAAAGGTTACGGGCCAGCTGGACAATTTAACCGGCTCCACTACACTTCAGATTATTAAACACATTGAGAAGTGTGAATGAGTCAGTTCCGCAAGGAAAAGGTAATTTTCCTGTGATTTCTTTCATTTAGGCGGGTTTGTCACTTCCTGTGATTAATTAACACCGACATTGTGAATTTCTCCCTCCGACAAAATGTTTACAGTTTCCAGCAATTTGTTTGTTGTCCATGAGATGGAGACAAAGATCTACTAGTGGAACCTGCCATTTCCTGTTTGGCATCTTCCCTGTGGCATCTTTTTATAAGCATTGTTGCATTGCATATAATGCAGAAATAGGTTTCTTTTCTAATCGGGTCCATAATATTTCTTATGCTTCATATCACTTGGGTAGCCATCTTCAAGTTAGACAATCTAAACCTTGCACTCCATTCTAATTAGAATCCTTGGCTCTTGGCTACCACCACGAAAGCTATCGACCTGAGCTGAAGGTAGAGTAACCAATTCTTGAGGATTATCCTGATGCCACCAATAAATGAAGATTGCCCTGCAGCTCCCCGCTGTGAATAAATGTAGACAGAAATCAGAGGCGCTACTTGTATGACCTTCCAAATCTGTCATTCCCACTGCCAAGAAGGACAAGGGGAGTAGGTGTAACAATATCTCATCATCTGTAGATTCCCCTCCAAGTGGCAGTACTCTCGCTTAGAAATGTATCACTGATCCTTCATCATTGCTGTATCTAAATCCTGGAACTCACTACTCCACAGCAGAGTTGGAGTAACGTCAAATGAGCAGATCAAGAAGGTGAAGGTAGACAAAAATGCTGGAGAAACTCAGCAGGTCAGGCAGCATCTATGGAGCGAAGAAATAGGCGACGTTTCGGGACGTGATCGCGCCCCCCCCCCCTCACCAGTCTGAAGAAGGGTCTCAGCAGGTCAGCAGGTCAGGCAGCATCTGTAGTGAACATGGATAGGTGACGTTTCACAGAGTGCTGGAGTAACTCAGCGGGTCAGGCAGCATCTGTGGAGAACATGGATAGGTGACGTTTCACAGAGTGCTGGAGTAACCCAGCGGGTCAGGCAGCATCTGTGGAGAACATGGATAGGTGACGTTTTGGGTTGGGACACTTCGTCAGACTGGTGGTTTTGCATTGTTTTTATTGAATGGTGAAAAAAAGAAACGGCACTGGATCCAGACCCGTCCACAAAACTGCCTGTGGTCTCGGGTCTGAAGAAGGGTCTCGACCTGAAACGTCACCCATTCCTTCTCTCCAGAGATGCTGCCTGTCCCGCTGTTACTCCAGCATTCTGTGTCTGCCTCGGTTTGTAATGTACATTTCCTCAGCCGTGCTCCTTGGTGGCTTTTCAAGGAAGCTCCTTTAAATTGAGGTCTATTGGCAGAACCCGACTATTGCACACCAGTGAAGCAAAGAAATGATTCACTATGGTTTCTTTGAAAATCATTTTCAGTGATTTAAAATCAGATTATTCGCAGGTGGTGCTCCAGTCACACTTATTAAAATATTCATTTTCAACTATATTTATAAAACTGTTAAATACATCAATTACCTTTTATTGTGAAGGGGGAAGAAGAAATGAACAACCCTATCCTATTACACTGACTAATCTATATAGATTGTGGAACATTTTACTTTTCACCCCTCTCCAAACTGTTAATGGTAATTTATCATTGTAAGAACTGCCCTGTACGGACAATGAAGTATAAATAGATCACGTTGCGTAACAGTCTCAAAGCCTCATGTCCATAGAAGATCGATCAATATTGCACAAGAACAGACCCTTCAGTCCACAATATGAATGAATACGATTATTGGCCAAATATATTCACATACAAGGAATTTGCCTTGGTGCTCCGCCCGCAAGTGACAACATGACATACAGTGACAGTTACGAATGACACATAAAACATTAAACATTAATAAAAAAAACATTATCGATTAAACATGTGAATTACACAAAATACCAGAAAAACGGAAGCAGATTTTTGGTTATTGAGTAGAGCTACTACTTGTGAAAATAAAGGTGTTTCCATGCTGTATCTCTAAACTAATTCTGTGGAATTCTCTGCCTCAGAAGGCCAATTCTCTGGATGCTTTCAAGAGAGAGTTGGATAGAGCTCTTAAAGATAGCGGAGTCAGGGGATATGGGGGAAAGGCAGGAACGGGGTACTGAGTGTGGATGATCAGCCATGATCACAGTGAGTGGCGGTGCTGGCTCGAAGGGCCGAATGGCCTACTCCTGCATCTATTGTCTATTGAATGGTGGTGCTGGCTTGAAGGATCGAATGGCCTACTCCGCACCTATTGTCTACTGTCTAAACTAAACCAAAACATCACTTATCCATGTTCTCCAGGGATGCTGCCTGACACGTTGAGTTACTCCAGCACTCTGTGACTTTTTGTAAACCAGTGCCTCTTGGCTCTGGTCTTTCCCTCCTTAGTTGCTGCTATACCTGCTGGGCAATTCCCAGCATTATCTGATTCCTATCTTGCCGTTTGCTGTGGTTGACCAACCCTGGATGACTGCAGACTGGTCAATATTGTTGAGTGCTTTCAAAATCAATAGAGATAGTCGGGAGTGGCTGGATAAACTCAGGACGAAGGGTCTGCAGTAAAGTCAAAATATGTTCACAAGGCAAAATTATCTGTCAATAAAAAGGCAGACATCTTCTTACCAAGTATGATCATGTGCCCCATTCTAACCACAGTCACTGATGATGGACTGGATCATGAATGACATGGAAGAAGTGGGCGGCACTCTGGCATAGCTTGTAGAGCTGCTGCCTCACAATGCCAGGGACCCAGGTTTATTCCTGACCAACCTGTGCCTCGTATCCTCATTCCTCATCTCATACTTTTTGTCTTTTCCTCTCTGACCTTGTATCCACCCATCACTTGCCAGGTTTTGTCCCGTCCTCACCTCTCTTCCAGCTCTCTTCTCCCCCCCATCCAGTCCCCATCACAGTTGGTCCCAACCCGAAGCATCACCTGCCCATGTTCTCCAGAGATGCTGCTGAGTTACTCCAGCGCTCCGTGTGTTTTTCTATAAACTAGCGTTTGCGGTTGCTTGTGGTTCCTTTGGGCATGGACTGTGCCACCAAGGGGTGGGTGGTGGTGGACAAAGATACAATCGTGACATTCATGAGACTTCTGGATGGACACACAGATATGTAGGAATGGAGGGATATGGGTTATGTGAAGGTAGATTAGAGATGGTCTTGGCATTGTGTTTGGCACAGACATTGTGGGCCGAATGGCCTTTACTCATTCTGTAATGTTCTATGTTCCCTATCAGGTACAATGTAGATAATTATACATAGTACGAGGGAAATTCAGCCATGACCAGTGCATAGATAAGGTTAACAGTAGTAAACATCTTTGCATAAAGGAGATGAGTTTAACCTGAGGATCTTGGTTTAGTTTAGTTTAGTTTAGAGATAAATGCAGAAACAGGCCCTTCGGCCCACTGAGTCCGAGCCGGCCAGCGATCCCTACACATTAACACCATCCAACACCCATTAGGGACTATTTACACATACACCAAGCCAATTAACCTACAAACCTGTATGTCTTTGGAGTTTGGGAGGAAACCGAAGATCTCGGAGAAATCCTATGCGGTCACAGGGAGAAAGTACAAACTTCATACAGACGGCACCCGTATTCGGGATTGAACCCCGATATCCAGCGCTCCAAGCACTGTAAGGCAGCAACTCTACCGCTGTGCCACCGTGGTCGCCCTCAAGGCAAGGCGCTTTTGATCATATATGAAAGAGAGAAAGACATGTCAACTCCAGTGGTATTGTTCGACACATGCACAATTATACAGATACAGATACAATGAGAAATCTTGCTTGCGGCAGCATCACAGTCAAATAGACTCAAACATACAAACACAAATCATCATTATATCATACATCAATTAAACATAACGTTTATAAAACAAAAATAAAGACCATGCTTCCAGGAGAGGTGGTGGAAGCAGAAACAACAGCAAGGTTTAAGAGACATTTAGACAGACACCAGAACAGGCAAGTAATAGAGGGATTCAGACCCATGGAGGTGTTTAAGAAGGAACTGCAGATGGTGAAAAATCAAAGGTACACAAAAATGCTGGAGAAACTAAGCGGGTGCAGCAGCATCTATGAAATGCAGTGGGCATAGATGCTGCTGCACCCAAGGTACACAAAAATACACAGCGTTTTTGTGTACCTTGGATGTAGATGGGGTTTGAATTCGATTGGCTTCACGGTCAGGGCATGCATGGTGGGTCGAAGGGCCTGGTCCTGAGCTGTAATGTTCTCTGTTCATTTCCTGTTGGATATACACCAGGTGGTTAGAGTGATCAGTGCCCAAGAAAGCAAATGTTGCATGGTTGAATGTAAAAACCAATGTGCCTGTAAAGTTAACAACTGGCCTACACGTGGATAAGAGGACAGCTGGCATTTCAATCAGCTCTAATACATAAGATTGATTCTCTGTCAGCTGGAAGCAGCACAGTCATAAACCGAAAATCAAATAAAACGCAAATGCTGCAAATCTGAAACCAAAACAGTCCAGGTTCAGGGACAGTTTCTTCCCAGCTGTTATCAGGCAACGGAACCATCCAACCAACAACCAGAGAGCAGTGCTGAACTACTATCTACCTCATTGGTGACCCTCGGGCCATCTTTGATCGGACTTTACTGGCTTTATTTTGCACTAAACGTTTTTAGTGTTATTCCCTTTAGTTTACATAGAAACATAGACAATAGGTGCAGGAGTAGGCCATTCGGCCCTTCGAACCTGCACCGTCATTCAATATGATCATGGCTGATCATCCAGCTCTGTGTCCTGTACCTGCCTTCTCTCCATGTCCCCTGATCCCTTTAGCCACAAGGGCCACATCTAACTCCCTCTTAAATATAGCCAATGAACTGTGTGGCCTCAACTACCTTCTGTGGCAGAGAATTCCAGAGATTCACCACTCTCTGTGCGAAAAAAGGTTTTTCTCATCTCAGTCCTAAAAGATTTCCCTCTTATCCTTAAACTGTGTGACCCCTTGTTCTGGACTTCCCCAACATCGGGAACAATCTTCCTGCATCTAGCCTGTACAACCGCTTAAGAATTTTGTAAGTTTCTATAAGATCCCCCCTCAATCTTCTAAATTCTAGCGAGTTTAGTTCAGTTTATCATGTACACTGTATATGGCTCGATTGTAATCATATATTGTCTTTCCGCTGACTGGTTAGCATGCAACAAAAGCTTTTCAGTGTACCTCGGTACACGTGACAATAAACTAAACTCAACGAAAAGGCTGGAGTCACTCAGCTTGTAGGGTAGAATTAATCTTTCATTTCCTAACCCTAATAGAGGAAGGGTCTATAATCTGAGACGTTAACTCTGCTTCTCTCTCTATGGACGCTGCCCAACCTGAAGAGCATTTCCAGCATTTTCAGTTTATTCCAGGCATAACTTCAGTCGAAAGAAAAGGCATAGAGTGCTGGAGTAACTCAGCGGGTCAGGCAGCATCTGTGGAGAACATGGATAGGTGACGTTTCACAGAGTGCTGGAGTAACTCAGCGGGTCAGGCAGCATCTGTGGAGAACATGGATAGGTGACGTTTTACAGAGTGCTGGAGTAACTCAGCGGATCAGGCAGCATCTGTGGAGAACATGGATAGGTGACGTTTCACAGAGTGCTGGAGTAACTTAGCGGGTGCAGCAGCATCTATGGAGCTAAGGAAATAGGCAACGTTTCGGGTCGAAACCCTTCCGGGTTTCGGCCCGAAACGTTGCCTATTTCCAGAAGGGTTTCGGCCCGAAACGTTGCCTATTTCCTTCGCTCCATAGATGCTGCTGCACCATAACTCAGCGGGTCAGGCATCATCTGTGGAGAACATGGATAGGTGACGTTTCACAGAGTGCTGGAGTAACTTAGCGGGTCAGGCAGCATCTGTGGAGAACATGGATAGGTGACGTTTGGGGTTGAGACTTTTCTTCAGACTTCTAACTTCAGTAGTGTTGCTGTCAGCTGCAATCTGATGTCACTGTGGTGCCTTGCGAGTGGCTGGTCATGGGCTAATAATGGGATGGATGCCTAGATAACTAAAGGAAAGAGAAAGAAGAAAGTAATTACTTTCCTGCAGGATGAAGTGCTGTAGAGGAAATCAGTCATGAAGTCCTCTCGCTGACTTTCCTCTGCAGGATGCAATGGAAACCAAATTCCCTGCTGCCCAAAGAGACAGTGTTTAGAGCACTTTCGAATAAAGGATACCAGTCTGCATCATTGGCAAGGCAAGCTGAGATGCTGTGTGGATGATATCTGCAATCCAGGTTAATTCAGGACAGTGACAGACTGAGGCAAGTCATATTAACTCACTGTTCCCTGCCGAGAGAAGCTCGCCGTTCACACGGTGAGCCACTGAAGCATGGAACACTTTGCTACTGAGAGACTATAATTTAACAGGCTGTTGAAGAAATGTTTGAGAGCTAGCAACATAATACAAGGGAGTGGCAGAGAAATAAGATGAGGTCGTTTTACCTTTATTGGTATCCCCGATCAATGGAAGCAATACAGATGATTTGGCTGCCAAAGTGGACCCTTGCTCTGCATGGCTGGCTACTGCCTTCCCTTCAGCGTTTCATTCGATGCAGTCTGAAGAAGGGTCCCGACCCAAAACGTCACCTCTTTGTGTTCCCCTGAGTCCGAAGAAGGGTTCCTGACCCGAAAAGCAACATATCCATGTTCTTCACAGTCTGAAGAAGGGTCCTGACCTGAACTGTCATCCATTTTCTCTAGAGATGTTACCTGACCCGCTGAGTTACTCCAGCACTTTGTTTCTTTTTTTGTAAACCAGCACCTGCAGTTCCTTGTTTCCTATCCATCACCACGTCACCTATCCATGTTCTTCGGAGTCTGAAGAAGGGTCCTGACCTGAAATGCCACCTATCCATGTTCTCCAAAGATGCTACCTGACCCGCTGAGTTACTCCAGCACTTTGTTCTTATTTTGTAAACCAGCATCTGCAGTTCCTTGTTTGTACATTTGACATTAGATACAGACAACTCCACCCCATGTCCCTCCCTCTGGTTTTACATTTAAACTCCTTTCCTTATCTGACACGCCTTTGTTTCTTTCTTACCTCTCGCCTTGTCACTTACTCCAATCATCTGCCAACCTCACTGTGGAACACAAAGTACTGGAGTAAATCATTGCTAGACAAAAATGCTGGAGCAACTCAGCGGGTGAGGCAGCATCTATGGAGCGAAGGAAATAGGCGACGTTTTGGGTAGGGACCATTCTTCAGACCCCTTTTCAATCATTGGGTCAGGCAGCATCTCTGGAAGACATGGACATTTCTAATTGGGACCTCTCTTTGGTGCTAATCAAGCACCTTGTGTTCAGTGCTAGATTCCAGCACCTGGAGTTCCTTGTGTCTCCCCCCCCCCCCCCCCCCCCCCCCCCCCCAGATGCTGGAATCTTGAGCAAAACTCAAAGCGCTGGAGTAAGTCAGGGGGACAAGCAGCATCTTGGGAGAGAAAGAATTTGTGACGTTTCGGGTCGAGACCCTTCTTCATACCGAGGGGCTGAATGGCTTATGCATGTCCGACACTTCTATAAACCAAACACTGTTATTGTGTTATTAAATGTTGGAACATTCTCCAGCGTGAGTGACAGTCTCTGTTTCTGAAGGTGTTTAGCTTTAGCGTGAGCAGATCCAGTGGGTCAAGAGCTTGTTTGAAGTTCCCTCAGCTTCTGCTTCAATAACATTGCTTCCCTTCCCATCAACGTTACGTAACAAGGATGGCCCTCGCTCTTGTTGTTTCTGATTGTTTGTCTCTTTTTCTAATTTGTGCTGATTTATGTAAAAACAAAAGGGCACAGCAAATCTTTTGGTATTATTATGGAAAGTGCTGCTATCCTGCCATGAATAATGAACTTATAAACATGCTCTCGAGATGTCAGCCATAACTCAGTGTGTAACACTTGCGGCTTGAAGTCAGAAGGTCATGGGTTGTAGGATCTCTCAGAGGTTTAAGAACAAAATCTTAGCTGACATTTCCATGCAGCGTTGAAAGATTGCTGTAGAATCTGAGATGAGATATTAAACCACAGGGCTGGCTGCTCTCATTGTACGAGATCCAGAGGAGGCGAGGTATCCCTCGTGCCTAGGCTAGTATTTATTCCTCTAACAATGTCAAAAGCAAAGATAGACACAAAATGCTGGAGTAACTCAGCGGGACAGGCAGCTTCTCTGGAGTGAAGGAATGGGTGACGTTTCGGGTCGAGACCCTTCTTCAGACTGATTTAGTTGTCTCTTCATTTTTATATGGCAATTTGGGGAGCTTGCAATTTGGGGAGACAAAGGGGGCCCCACTTCATCAGGGGCCCACTTGATATAGGGGACCCACTTCATCAGGGGCCCCACTTGCCGCAGGAAGATTGGATTAGATGCAGGAAGATTGTTCCCGATGTTAGGGAAGTCCAGGACAAGGGGTCACAGCTTAAGGATAAGGGGGAAATCCTTTAAAACCGAGATGAGAAGAACTTTTTCACACAGAGAGTGGTGAATCTCTGGAACTCTCTGCCACAGAGGGTAGTTGAGGCCAGTTCATTGGCTATATTTAAGAGGGAATTAGATGTGGCCCTTGTGGCTAAGGGGATTAGGGGGTATGGAGAGAAGGCAGGTACGGGATACTGAGTTGGATGATCAGCCATGATCATATTGAATGACGGTGCAGGCTCGAAGGGCCGAATGGCCTACTCCTGCACCTAATTTCTATGTTTCTATGTTGCCATCGGGCAAGCTGACACCCTGGCCAGTCCACCACTGGGTGCTTGTATAGTGTAAATATAGCATTAGAATGTGCAGGAAGGTTGACACCAATAATAGACACAAAATGCTGGAGTAAGCTCAGCAGGGCAGGGTAGCATCTCTGGAGAGAAGGAATGGGTGATGTTTCGGGTCGAGACTCTTGGATTTTTGAGAGTCTGAAGAAGGGTCTCGACCTGAAATGTCACCCATTCCTTCTCACCAGAGATGCTGCCTGTCCCGCTGAGTTACTCCAGCATTCAGGGCCTATCTATAGCATTAGGCTACTGGGCCAGCAATAGAGAAGGCTGAACCAGTGAGAACAGTACAAATCACTCTCTGTAGCTTGTTGAATTTAGGGTGTAGGTAGGTTTATCGTTTATTATTGTCACCTGAGCCAAGGAACACCAAAAAAGCTTTGTGATGCATTCTATCTAATCAGATTAGATAATTTCTCCCCCTTCCCCTCTCCCCTCTCCTCCCTATGTACAATGGATACACAATTCGCAACCTTTCTATCCCTCAGCAAGTCTTTATCTCATTGGGCTCACACTGGTCTCTCTGGCCTTTGTCCAACAATCTGCCTATCAAATAACCCCCTCCCCTTTGTCAACCTATTACTGCCCATTGCCCTGTCTTGCCCCTTCTCTGTCCCAGCTTTCAATCCCCCACCCCCCCCCCCCCCCCCCCCCCCCCTCAAGAGTTCAGAGTCTTACCTTTGAACATCACAGAGGACACTATCAAGGTGTCCTATTTCAGGCCAACATAAACATTACAATTCGTCAGTATAAAAATTCTCATCCTATCACTGATGCTCACAATTTCACACTGCTTCACTTAAAAAAAACAGGGAACAGAAAAACCATCTTGTTAAGCAGGTAACGCAATTGAAAGGGAGTATATTCAGATCTACAATGAGATTCTTTAGGAATCTAGTCCTTTGCTCCTGTCTCAGCCCCTCAAGCATGAAAGGCCTCTACACACACACACACAATCAGTCTGAAGAAGGGTTCCAACCCAAGACATTGTCCTATCCCTGTTCTCCAGAGATGTTGGCTGCCTCACCACTGGGTTACTCCAGCATGTTGTGTCTGTGGCCCTCTTCTCTTTTGGTGGTCTACACATGATCCCAGTACTTAGGCTGGCTGTTATTTCTGACAATTTTATAAGCCTCTTCCTTTGATTTAATACTCAATCTCCCCAGTAACGGACAGACCACATTCTTTTTGGGTTTTTTGTGCCTTAAGGGATTTTTTGCAAGTTATTTATTATTCTTTTACATCCTTGCAGAATCTCTCTATTGCCTTGCCATTTACACAAAATGTTCCAATCAGCCAGCTCACACCTCTATTGTTTTCTTTGTCTAGTTTTAAGGCCAAAGATTCATGTTATATTCATTGCACTTTCAAACCTAACGTCAAATCGTATCATATTATGATCACTCACTCTTCCACAAAGGTCCCTTTACGGCAAGAGTATTCATTAAACCTTGCTCAAGTAAGTAAGTTTATTGGCCAAGTATTCACATACAAGGAATTGCCTTGGTGCTCCGACCACAAGTAACAACAGTGACAGTTACAAGTTACTCAGAAAACTACTAAACATTAATAATAATAAAACATTAATGATAAATACCACCCAATTGATCAAGCATGTGAACTAACAAAATACCAGCTCAAATAGTCTTTTGTAATTTTTTGAGAAAATGTAACCACTGGAAGTCAGTAATAAAATTTCCGTATGCCTCAGTATTCACCAAGGAAACAGGCTTTGTAGTGGTGGAGTTTAGAGAAGGAAGAGGTGCAATTCTAGTGGAGATCACAGGTGTATCACAGCTTGGCATGGCAACTTCTCTGCCCATGGGCTGTGGGAAATTGCAGAGAGCTGTGAACACAGCCTAGTCCCATCGCACAAACCAGCCTCCCCCTCATCGACTCCAGCCCACACTTCACGCTGCCTCGGGGAAGCAGCCAATATAATCAAGGACCACCCACTATCTTCTCCTCATTCCCTCCTCACACTCCTCTCCCCGCTGTGCTAAAGATGAAAAAGCTAGAACGCACATACCCACCAGCTTCAAGAACAGCTACTTCCCCACTATCAGATGCTTGAACACCGACCTCTCATATGCTAAACATGTATTTCCAATCTCCCAATCTACCATGTTGTGGCCATTGCACTTTTTCGTACCCGCAACTTTCTCTGCAGCTGTAACACTGCATTCTGCACACACAATTCTGCTTATTTTCTCTTTTGCCACCGGAAAGCACAGAGATTACTGTTTTTCACTTGAATCGCAGTTCACGTGGACAATGTAAAAATCTATACAAATACCTTTGGGAACATTACTTCTCCACTGACAATTGCAATTGCAGCTATGCCTGAGACCCAACAGACACACAGAGTTGTTGCAGGTAGAACCACTCACTGCCCTTGCAGCAAACAGAGTCCTGGGTTGAATACTGACCACAGGTGTGTGGAGTTTGGCCCTGTGGCTCCCCCAGGCACTCTGTTTTGCTTAGATCTCCCAAGGACATACAGGTGGATGGGTGGGTGAATTAACTGAAGTAATGTGCCTCAGGTGTGGGTGAGTGGTAGATTCTGGAGAGAGTTTAGTTGTAGCTTGGCGATACTACAAGGAAACAGGCTCTTCAGCCTACTGAGTCCCACTCTGACTATTGGACTTTACAGCCCAGTGGGATGAATATTGATTTCTCTAACCAAGTAATATCCCGGCATTCCCTCTCTCTGTTTGGACATACTAGAGGCAGGAAACATGTTCCCGATGTTGGGGAGTCCAGAACCAGGGGCCAGAGTTTAGGAATAAGGAGTAAGCCATTTAGAACGGAGACGAGGAAACACTTTTTCCTCACAGAGAGTGGTGAGTGTGGAATTCTCTGCCTCAGAGGGCGGTGGAAGCAGGTTCTCTGGATGCTTTCAAGAGAGAGCTAGATAGGGCTCTTAAAATAGCGGAGTCGAGGGATTTGGGGAGAAGGCAGGAACGGGGTACTGATTGGGGGATGATCAGCCATGATCACATTGGATGGCGGTGCTGGCTCGAAGGGCCAAATGGCCTACTCCTGCAGCTATTGTCTATTGTCTCTGTGTACTATGTTCACATATTCTGTTGTGCTACCAGCACAAATAAGAATTTAAATGTTCTATCTGGGACATATGACAATAAAAACATTCTTGGCTCATGAACCTAGGTCTCTGAGCTAGCAGCAGCTCTATCAGGTACACCTGCCGTTCTCCTGTTTCTAACTCCACTCACTGAAGGAAGGCTTGCACTGTTGAGGGATCTATTTTGTTGAGCCTCGCCCTGTGCTGAATCTTTAGTTTTGTGAGG
>JAWMAR010005504.1:0-28466 GCA_036785375.1 Leucoraja ocellata
GTTATCAGATAGTCTTTATTGTGAAAGGAGAAAAGGTCCGTTCCTACCTTGGCCCAGGGTCTGCTGGCCATGTCATGTGGATGTAGTGTCTCTCTTTGTTGCCTTGGGTCCACTGACCTACATATGTCACATTTGGCGATGAAGGTCTTGATCTCCTCGTTCATTCCAAGCCAGTATACACACTCCCTCGCTCGCCTCAGACATCCTTCTACTCCCAGGTGAGAGGAGTGGATCCTGTGAGTGATGTCCCCCCTGAGTGCGTCAGGTATCACGGCTCTGTCCCCTCGGAACACTATGCCGTCCTGGAAACTCAGTTCATCTTGGAACGTGTGGTAGTGCCTGATGTCACTTAGTAGGTCCTTTTTTCTCTTGGGCCACCCTGACAGAATTCTGTTTACCACACTCTGTAACTTTGTGTCATCGTTTGTTGCAGCCCTGATGGCACTCAGCCTCTCTGCTGAAATGGGTAGGTAGCTGACCATGTTCACAGTCTCGATATCTGTCTCACTCTCTCCCTTAGTGCTCTCTGGTAAGTATGCTCTACTCAGCGTGTCTGCAAGTAGCATATCCCTGCCTGGAACATAGGTCACACTAATATCATACTGCTGCAGTCTGAGTAGCATTCTCTGCAGTCTCTTAGGTGCACTAAGTAATGGCTTTCTGTGTATATTTTCTAGAGGCATGTGGTCGCTTTGTACTGTGACCTCTCTACCATAAGTATACTGATGGAACTTTTCCATCCCAAACACTATGGCTAAGCATTCTTTCTCTATTTGGGCATAGCCCCTTTCAGTTTGTGTGAGTGCCCTACTACCAAATGCTACCGGTTTACCTTTCTGTGTCAGGGAGGCCCCCAGTCCCGTGTCAGATGCATCACACTGAAGTGTCAACTCCTCTTCCTTGTTGTAGTACTGTAGAACTGGTGCTTTAGTGATTTTGTCTTTCAGTCTTTGAAACGCCCCTTCTTGGATGTCCGTCCATTCCCACATGTTCTCCTTGCGCGTGAGTTGTCTCAGAATCTCAGAGTCATCTGAAAGGTGGTCATAGAACTTCGACAGATAGTTGACCATCCCAACTAATCTCTGTACCCCTTTAACGTCCGTTGGCCTTGGCATCCCTCTGATTGCCCGTACTTTCTCCGGGTCAACCCTCAGTCCCTTGGCCGTGAGCAGATGACCTATGTAGGGTACCTCTTTTTGTCTGAGCTTGAATTTGTCCGCGTTCAGCTTGATGTTACGCTCTCTGCACCTGGTTAGAAAGCGTCTGACTTTCTCGTCGTGGTCCTTTCCTGCCTCCTCTTGTGTTGCTCCTTCCCCCGTGATTAACACATCATCTGCTATGACGCAGACTCCTGGGAGGCCCTCCAGGGCATGCATGAGCTTTCTTTGGAACACTTCCGGTGCTGGGCTTATTCCCATCGGCATCCTTAGCCAACGGAAGCGACCAAATGGGGTGGCGAATGTGGTAAGGTAGCTCGACTCTTCCTCTAGTTTGACGTGCCAGAAGCCTTGCTTCACGTCGCAGACTGTGAATACTTTTGCCTTTGACATCTCCGGCAGGATGTCATCTATAGTTGGGAGTGGATAGTGACTTCTTTTTAGTGCCCGATTCAGCGGTTTTGGGTCTATACAGATCCTCAGCTTCCCATTAGGTTTTCTCACTGCGACCATGCTACTGATCCAGTCAGTGCTGCGTTCCACTGGTGTGATTATCCCTCTTCTCTCTAGATCTTTGAGTTCCTCTTGTAGAGGTGTCATCATAGCTACAGGCACTCTGCGCTTTGGCAGTTTCACTGGCGGTACTCTGTCATCTATCTCTATTCTATATTCACCCTCCATGCAGCCATCTCCAGTGAACACATCCTCAAACTCTTCATTTATTTTGACCATGGTCACGGATTTGCCACTTTCCCCCTTTGTCACTGGGCTCGGCTCTGTCTTCACTATGTTGTATATAGCCAGAATATTCTCGTACTGTACTTTTATCAACTTCATTGCCTCGCTGGCTTTTCTGCCCAGTAAAGGGATTCTACTACCCTGGTCAACCACTTGAAACTCTAGTCTGTACAGCTTGTTGTTTCTGGGGTTTCTGACCTTAACCTTACATGTACCCAGAGGAGTCAACTTAGACAATTTTCGACGTCCACCGCTGCCACCATGTTTCATTATGTTCTGTCTCTATCTGGACGATACATAATGGACGATTAAAGCAGCTTTGCTTACTTGAACTTTATTGGCTTTGTGCAGTTCATCCATCTGCCTCTGTACCCTTATCTGCAACTGGGCCACAAGCCCAGTGTCACCTCTAAAACAGTTCCCCGTACAACAGTAAAACAGTCCCCCGTACAACAGTACTTAAATAAACAATCCTATTGTTACACTGCTGAAGTTTCTATCTGTTTGCTACTTTTTTAATCTAGAATTTCTCCTTGTTCTGTATATTGTTACTTTATTCAACCAGCAGTCTGGCTTCTGCTGACACCTTATTTCTGTCTAAGTTATATTTTTCAGAGTTCTAGTATAAATCAACCATCCCTATTAACCCTTTTCTCACAATTTCCACCGCTGCGCCCCCATTTCCTCTCAATTCCTCCCTCCCTCCGAACGGGGCGCTCTCTCAGGGAAGAACCCGGGGTCAGCAGGGCTCCAGGGGTGAGATTAAGGAGGGATTGTAGATTGGCCAACTTTGGAGGTTGACACCAAAATGGCCGCCGGGAAAAGAGGAGCGAGAGAGAGATGTAGAGAGAGAGAGAGGGAGGTGGAGAGAGGGAGAGAGAGCGAGAGGGTGGGAAGGATCGAGGGGAGGGGAGCAGGGAGAGGGGTTGGTTAATAGGCAATCCCCAGACACGCACGCATACACCCCCTCCCTCTCTCTACCTATCTCTCTCCATCTATCTCTCCCACGTTCACCATCTATTATCCTCTCATTTCCCCAAAGAGTCATGTTCCCCCCTTCCCCCTCTCTCTCTTCCCCCTTCTAACCCCCCCCCCCCCCCCCCCCCCCCCACCCCTCACCCCTCACCCCTCACCACCGCCATTTTAGCTACTGGCAGCCAGAAGTCAATGAGTGTGAAGCCGGGGGCGGCCATTTTGCATGCTGGCATTTCCCTGTGGTGCTGCAGGTGTCAATCTTCTCTACAGGCAGTCTGCCATTGCAGTCCATTGGGAGTGAAGCCCTGGGCGTCCATCTTAGCTACTGGCAGTCTTCCATTGAAGTCAATGGTAGCGATGGCCAGGGAGGCGGCCATCGTTGGTCAAGGCACTTCCATTGAAGTCAAAGGGACGTGAATTTCTGGGTGGCCATCTTAGTTACTTGCAGCCTTCATTTTTGTCTCTGTCTCGTTCCTTCTTCTTCTTCTCCTCCTTTTCTCTCTCTCTCTTTTCCCTCTCTTTGCTGATGAGTGGGAGTGTGTACACGTGCATGAAAGAGAGATGAAATGGTGAAGAGAGGGGGAGAGAGAAGGGGGGAAGGGTGTAGAGGGGGACGGAGAGTGCGTGAGAGAAAGAGAGTGCGTGCGCATGAGAGAGAGAGGGAACGTGTGTTTGAGAGAGAGGAAGTGTGTGCGTGAGAGAAAAAGGGAGTGTGTGTGTGAGAGAGAGGGAGTGTGTGTGTGTGAGAGAGAGGGAGTGTGTTTGTGAGAGAAAAAGGGAGTGTGTGTGTGAGAGAGAGGGAGTGTGTGCGTGAGAGAAAGAGGGAGTGTGTGTGTGAGAGAGAGGGAGTGTGTGAGAGAGAGGGAGTGTGTGTGTGTGTGAGAAAGAGAGTGTGTGTGTGAGAGAGAGGGAGTGTGTGTGTGAGAGAGAGGGAGTGTGTGTGAGAGAGAGGGAGTGTGTGTGTGAGAGAGAGGGAGTGTGTGTGTGTGAGAGAGAAAGAGAGAGTGTGTGTGAGAGAGAGGGAGCGAGTGTGTAAGCAGGACTCTCGCTTAACTTCTTTCCCCAGTTGCCAGCCGGGCAGCCTTGCCAGCTTTTTAGGTTGCCAAATGACAGTTTAAGTGGTCATTTAAGATGGCTTGCATGACGCGTGCGATAAGATGGCTTGCATGACGCGTGGTCAGGTTCAAACACGGGTCTCTGGCGCTGTAAGGCAGCAACTCTACCGCTGCACCACAAAGTGCTGGAATAAGTCAGCTCACTCCATAGATCTCAGCTTCACTTTATCCTTCCACATGGTCCACACGCTCAATCAAAGCTCCTCAACTTACCTGACCTCCACATAGGATCACAAACCTGCATTTCTCCAGACCAGGCCCCCCAGCGACTGCGGAGTTACTGCAGCACTTTGCCTTTTTATGTAAACGAGCACCTGCAGTTCCTTGCGTCCACCCCTCATTAGAACGCGTTAGACCGACGTGCGCAGCACAAAACGATCCATGATGAAAAGGTTCTAACTTTTTGTAAACACAATGTTTTACCAGAATGTCGCCTGGATTCGAGAGCCTGAGCTACAGGGCGAGTTTAGGGACAGTTAGGGTAGACTCTCAGAATCTTTTTACGCCAGGCTGGAAATGTCCAAGACTAGAGGGTATCACTGTAAGGAGAGAGGGGGAAAGTTTAATGGGGATGCGTGGGCAGTGGTGGGGGCCTCATGTGCCTGACCTGGGGAGATGGTGTTGACAGGGGTGTTTAAGAAGCTTTTAGGTGGGCATGTGGAAGTGGAGGGGAGAGAGGGATATGGATCATGTACAGGCAGATGAGAGTTTAACCTGGCGTCATGTTTGGCACAAACATTGTGGGCCGAAGGGCCCGTTCCTGTGCTGTACTGTCCTACGTGCTAACCATCCAAGCACCAACTAGAGAGCAGACCCCACCTACCATCTACTGCACTGGCAGATGTTTTCTGCCGCTCACCTCCGGCAACAAACTATTTGCATCACTTCTCTCTGGGAGGCGACTCCTGACTATCAAAGCTGCCACAGTCAGACATAAAACAAGCATTTTCCCACGAGCAGTAACTCTATTCAACAGCCAAAAGACTGTAGCCTCTTTTACTCCGGTACTTTATTTTCACATGTTTGTATTATAATATTTTATTTTTAATTGTCTACAGATATCTTGTTGTTACATGCGAGCAAAGCACCAATGTAAATGTCTTGGATGTGGACATACTTGGCTAATACCATTTTTATTCATTCATTATTATTCATCGAAGACAATAGACAATAGGTGCAGGAGTGGGCCCATTCTGCCCCTCGAGCCTGCACCGCTATTCACCGCGAATCATGCCAATCATCCACAATTAATACCCTGTTCCTGTCTTCTCCCTATATCCCTTGACACCGCTATCTTTAAGAGCTTTGTCCAGCTCTCTCTTGAAAGCATTCAGAGAAACGGCTTCCACCACCATCTGCGGCAGAGAATTTCACAGACTCTCAACTCTCTGTGTGAAAAAGTGTTTCCTCATCTCCGTTCTAAATACATTACCCCTTATCTTAAACTATCCCTCAGACTATCTTTAATCAGACTTTACCTTGCACTAATCGATATTCCCTTAATCCTATGTCTGTACAGTGTGGATGGGTTGATTGTAATCCTGTATTGTACTTCCACTTAGCCCATAACAAAAAATATGTACACTGTACCTCTCCCTGTAGCTGAAGCCCTCTAATGCAGGCAGTATTAGAAACATAGAAACATAGAAAATTAGGTGCAGGAGTAGAGGCCATTCGGCCTTCGAGCCTGCACCGCCATTCAATATGATCATGGCTCATCAGCCAACTCAGTATCCGGTACCTGCCTTCTCTCCATACCCTCTGATCCCCTTAGCCACAAGGCCACATCTAACTCCCTCTTAATATAGCCAATGTACTGGCCTCGACTACCCTCTGTGGCAGAGAATTCCAGAGATTCACCACTCTCTGTGTGGAAAAAGTTCTTCTCATCTCGGGTTTTAAAGGATTTCCCCCTTATCCTTAAGCTGTGACCCCTTGTCCTGGACTTCCCCAACATCGGGAACAATCTTCCTGCATCTAGCCTGTCCAACCCTTAAGAATTTTGTAAGTTTCAATAAGATCCCTCTCAATCTCCTAAATTCTAGAGAGTATAAACGAAGTCTATCCAGTCTTTCTTCATAACAACATCTCCTTTGCAGAGGTGAAAGATCCTATATGCGTGTCCTGGGACACATCGTCGAATCTCTCCATTATTTCCTCTGTCTGCAGTACCATTAGGTGCATGGCAGGATAAATCGCCTCATTTGAATTTAACTGGAAAATGCAAAGGCTTACAAAAAGTTCATTTCTTACTTAATTGACTTAATCAACTATTCACTCAAGTTAACCATCCTTCAGTCAGTCAGTCCAGTAATCAGACGCATATTCTTAACCATATAGCAAAATTAGGCAGCAGTTGGAGTGGTGAGGAGGACCTGGAAGGGACCATCCCAACGTGAGTCCAAGTGCTTACGCTCCCAGTTCCTGACCAGCACATAGCAACATGTCTCAATATTAGATGGAACTTTCAGCGCTGGCGCCTCACCATTTGCAGCCCTGACCTGTGAATGAGAAGTTCGCAAAGCACGGGTTAAAGTTAATACATCGGATGTCATTTCCTCAGTCATCTGGTAGAAATGGGCCGCTGCGGGGGCATGGAAATGGATCGCCTGGTCATTCCATGGCATCCGTAAAGGTCGACCAGGCGTCAGTCGTGCCGTACCAGGAGGAGTGGTCTGTATCTGAAAAAGAGCTACAGGAAGCAGTGTTAACCATGTTAAGCCAGTCTGTGCCACTAATTTAGCTAATTTGTTTTTCAAAGTCTGATTTACCCGTTCCACCAATCCGGCGGCCTGAGGTCTATATGCACAATTGAGCTGTTGATGTATCTGTAATTGTTGGCACATTTCTTTGTTTACAGCAGCAATAAAATGAGGCCCATTATCGGAACTTAAACGCGCAGGAACACCGAATCGCGGTATGATTTCGCGTAACAATAGTTTTACAATGGTAGACGCCTTATTGTCAGTGGTCAGGTATGCTTCAATCCATTTACTGAAAACATCGACAATTACAAGAACATACTTATGACACTTTTCAACTCTCAAATGGACCTGCTGGTAAAGGGGTCCTTACCAGGTTCACAGGGCAAGCCTTTACCTGATTATGCTGCTGGCAAATCAGACATCGCTGGCTGATACACTGGGACAAGTCCAGAAGTTTTGATGCCACCAGGTGTCTAAAGCATATCACTTACGGCCTTGGCACCACAATGAGTTGCAAAGTGTACACATTCAAATAATCCATAACGCAAGTTCATCAGCCATGCAAGTCTGGCCTGCAGGCGTAACCCATAAGCTAGTGACAGGATCAAACACACAGCCCTGGTCCTGCCACAGCTGTTTTACCTGTGCAGGAGCGTCCTCCTGTATTTGAAGTACTTCCTGGATGGTTGGCATTCCTTTTTCCGTGAGTTTAGTTTTAGATTTGGAGATGCAGAGTGGAAACTGGCCCTTCAGCGCACCAAGTCTGCGAAGGTTATTTAAAATAAAAGGCTGTTTAAAATTCACAAGCTAAATCTTCTTATAAAAATTGAATTTGAAGGAAAAGTGAAGAATCATAATGAAAATGTTCCCAAGAGCTGGCATCATTCCGGGGGAGCACATGGTCATTTTGATAACCAATTCTACCGAGATTTTTGGGTCACCAATTCATGGTTCAAAGATGCTAAAAGTTGGGTCTTCATGTGAAGCTTTGACTAAGTCAAACCCTATTTTAAAATAATTTTAAATTAAAAGGAGTCTGCAGATGCTGTTAACGAGTTCACGTGGAAGAATAAGCAACGGTTAAACAAGCCACTTTATTTCATTTGAAGTGAAAATGCAATTTGTCCAATTTAAACAAGTTTGCCTGACCCATGGATATTTGCCCAGCCTCAAAGATTCACGTTTTCTCACCCCATCAACAAAAAAAGCATGATTATTTCAAAACGGAATAGATTATTCTACAGAGGCATCGTTTAAGACTCGGCTGAATCCAACATTCCTAAAGCACTACCATAATTAACTTGTTTAAGAAAGAACTGCAGATGCTGGAAAAATCGAAGGTTGACAAAAATGCTGGAGAAACTCAGCGGATGAGCCAGCATGCATCTAGACGCAGCCTCCATATAACCATATAACAATTACAGCACGGAAACAGGCCATCTCGGCCCAACAAGTCCGTGCCGAACAACTTTTTTTCCCTTAGTCCCACCTGCCAGCACTCATACCATAACCCTCCATTCCCTTCTCATCCATATGCCTTAATTCTGAAGTAATGTCCTCTTGTTTGAATCTTCCCTATTCTCAAAGCGAAAAGCTGATCCACTTCAACTCTGTCTATCCCTCTCACCATTTTAAAGACCTCTATCAATTCCCCCCTTAACCTTCTGCGCTCCAGAGAATAAAGACCTAACTTATAACCAAATAACATATAACCATATAACAATTTACGGCACGGAAACAGGCCATCTCGATCCTTCTAGTCCGTGCCGAACACATATTCTCCCCTAGTCCCATATACCTGCCTCAGACCATAACCTTCCATTCCCTTCCCGTCCATATAACTATCCAATTTATTTTTAAATGATAAAAACGAACCTGCCTCCACCACCTTCACTGCAAGCTCATTCCACACAGCCACCACTCTCTGAGTAAAGAAGTTTCCCCTCATGTTACCCCTAAACTTCAGTCCCTTAATTCTCAAGTCATGTCCCCTTGTTTGAATCTTCCCTACTCTCAGTGGGAAACGCTTTTCCACGTCAACTCTGTCTATCCCTCTCATCATTTTAAAGACCTCTATCAAGTCCCCACTTAACCTTCTGCGCTCCAAAGAATAAATACCCAACTTGTTCAACCTTTCTCTGTAACTTAGTTGCTGAAACCCAGGCAACATTTTAGTAAATCTCCTCTGTACTCTCTCTATTTTGTTGACATCTTCCCTATAATATAGCCGACCAAAATTGTACACCATACTCCAGAATTGGTCTCACCAATGCCTTGTACAATTTTAACATTACATTCCAGGTTCTATACTCAATGCTCTGATTTATAAAGGCCAGCACACCAAAAGCTTTCTTTACCACCCTATCTACATGAGATTACACGTTCAGGGAACTATGCACAGTTATTCCTAGATCCCTCTGTTCACCTGCATTCCTCAATTCGCTACCATTTACCATGTACGTCCTATTTTGATTTGTCCTGCCAAGATGTAGCACCTCACACTTATCAACATTAAACTCAATCTGCCATCTTTCAGCTCACACAGCCGGCCTAAATCTCTCTGTAGACTTTGAAAATCTACTTCATTATCCACAACACCACCTATCTTAGTATCATCTGCATACTTACTAAACCAATTTACCACACCATCATCCAGATCATTAATGTACATGACAAACAACAGTGGACCCAACACAGATCCCTGTGGCACCCCACTAGTCACCGGCCTCCAACCTGAAAAACAGCCATCTACCATTACTCTCTGGCATCTCCCTTTCAGCCACTGTTGAATCCATCTTGCTACTCCACCCTTAATACCCAACAATTGAACCTTCTTAACCAACCTTCCATGAGGAACATTGTCAAAGGCCTTACTGAAGTCCATATAGACAACATGCACTGCTTTACCCTCATCAATTTCCCGAGTAACCTTTTCAAAAAATTCAAGATTAGTCAAACATGACCTTCCAGGCACAAATCCGTGTTGATTGTTCCTAATCAGACCCTGTTTATCCAATGCTTATATATATATTATCTCTAAGTATCCTTTCCATTAGTTTGCCCACCACTGACGTCAAACTAACAGGTATATAATTGCTAGGTTTACTCTTAGAACCCTTTTTAAACAATGGAACAACATGCGCAGTATGCCAATCCTCGGGGACTATTCCCGTTTCTAATGACGTTTGAAATATTCCTGTGATAGCCCCTGTTATTTCTACACTAACTTCCCTCAAGACTTATCCACTTTTATATATTTTAAAGTGTCAGTACTTCCTCTTCTTGTAATCTCATAGTTTCCATAGCTATTCTACTTGTATCCCTTACCTCACATAATTCAATACCCTTCTCCAGAGATGTTCTCCAGAGATTGTCCCTAACGTTTGTCGTTTCAGGCCAGGACCCTTCCGGTTTGAGTGGGCCAGTGGAGTAGAGAAGCCAAGACAGTTGTTACACCAACTGTGGACATAAAAAGGTCCAGAGAGGGTAGAAGGGTGGGTAGGGGGAGAGGCGGCGCGGGGGGTGGGGGATGTTGAAGACTGGAGGCAGGATTGTCACTGGATGGATAGGATTCTCTCCCATAAAGACAAGCTCAGAGGTGGCAGTAGAGCCCTACGTCCCTATGTTCCCAATGTAGGGGGTCCAGAACCAGGGCGTCACAGTTTAAGAATAAGACCCGCTGAGTCACTCCACCTTTTATCTTGGTCTATTAACGGATTCAAATCTACCTTAGATCTCCTTTTATCATCCTGCTTGGCACTTTCCACCTGCAGTTTTGCTACACGTTCCATTGTTTCTAAATACGTAGAGTGAATTTTAAAGCTCTGATCTGTTCAATATCTCGCAAACAGTGAACCCACTTCAAGTTGATGGATGGAATGGAGCCCGTCCGTCTCTCATGGTTACGGATGCAGTTCACTGTGATGTCACCGGCCAGGCACATTATGAGGTCACCTCTGATTATGATGGTTTACAAAGTTGTGATCATATGAATGGAAGCCCGGCCCAGAAGGGAATACACCACTTCACCATATGACCACAGGTCACAGTGGTTATAACCAACTGGACTCAAGTGTTAGATACAAGGAACTCGGTTCAATTGAGTTTATTGTCACGTGTACAGAGACATGCATTTTGTCGCGTGTTAAAAAGTTAGCAGAAAGACAATCCATGATTACAATCGAGCCATTTACAATGTATAGATACATGGTAAGGGAATAACGTTTAGTGCAAGGTAAAGCCAGCAAGGATAGTCCGAGAGTCACCAATGAGGTATATAATAATTCAGAACTGCTCTCTGGTTGTGGTTGGATGATTTAGACGCCTGATAACAGCTGGGAAGAAACTGTCCCTGAATCTGGAGGTGTGCGTTTTCACACTCCTGTACCTTTCCTAATTTGCAGAAGGACATTCTTACTATTGAGGGAGTGCAGCATAAGTTCACAAGGTCATTATCCGGCGTGGCGGGACTTACGTATGATGAAAGCATGGGTAGACTGGGCTTGAATTCACTGGAAATCAGAAGGATGAGAGGGTATCTTATGAAAACATATAACATTCTTAAATGAGTTAAGGCTAGATGCAGGAATAATGTTCCCGATGTTGGGGGAGTCCAGAACCAGGGGTCACAGTTTAAGAATAACGGGTTAGGCCATTTAGGACTCATGAGAGGGAAAACATTTTCACGTAGAAAATCTCTAGAATTCTCTGCCACAGAAGGCAGTGGAGGCCAATTCACTGGATGTTTTCAAGTGAGTGTTGGATGTGGCTCTTTGGGCTAACAGAATCAAGGGATATGGGGAGATAGCAGGAAATGGGTATTGATTTTGGATGATCAGCCAAAATCATATTGAAAGGCGATGCTGGCTAAAAGGGCCGAATGGCCTACTCCTGCACCTATTTTCTATGTTTCTACGTCAGGGTGAGTCCAGCACTCATTGACGTCTGGTCCTGAAGACGGGTCCTGAACCAAAACGTCACCCACTCATGTTCTCCAGAGATGCTGCTCACCCCGCTGAGTTACTCCAGCACAAACAATATTAAATCTCAAGTGTTTTCATTTCGAGATACAGTGAAGCAAAGGCCCTTTGTTCCACCGAGTCCACGCCGACCAGTATTCACCTCTACACCCGCACTATCCTACACACTGGGGGCTTTTTACCAAAGTCAATTAACCTACAGACCTGCATGTCTTTGGAGTGTGGGAGGAAACCGAAGATCTCAGACAAAACCCACGCGGGTCACGGGGAGAACATACAAACTCTGTACAGACAGCACCTGGGTCTCCGGTGCTGTGAGGCAGCAACTCTACCGCTGAGCCACACTGCCATGTTGGGGAAAAATACTTAAAAAGCAGCAGAATATTTTTGACATTTACCAAATGAGAGTTGTCTATAATCAAAGTGTGTGTAGTTTGTTCCTGGCACGAAAATACTTCTGCTTTAGCAGTTTCACGCTTATCTCCATACACCTAAAGGCTCCATTGTTGGAATGCAATTCAATCTTTGACACATCTGAACACCTTAACATACAAATATAAAGCACACAGAGGGATTACTGGAGTACATTTTCCCTTTGTAGTCCCTGAGAAATCAATGGCTGTGGCAGAGGGTTGTTCTGATGTTCTAAACCAGTAGAACTAAAACAATATCTAATCCAGATATGATTGAATGACGGAGAGGACATGATGTGCCAAGTGGAGAAGGAACATCTCATTGGGTTTTAAAGTTTGCAGAGGGCTAACATACAACTTCCTTAGCATCAAGCGAATTGATCAGCATGGTGCCGCAGCGATAGACTAAGAGTTGCTGCCTTACAGTGCCAGGGACCCGGGTTCGATCCTGACTACGCGTGCTTGTAGTGTGTACATTCTCCCTGTGACCCGCGTGGGTTTCCTTCGGGTGCTCTGGTTTCCTCCCACATTCTAGAGATGTGCCGGTTTGTGGGCTAATTGACGTGTGTAAATTTCCCCTAGTGAAGGATATAGGACTAGTGTACAGGTGATCGTTGGTTGGCGTGGACTCGGTGGGCAGAAGGGCCTGTTTTCACGCCATCTCGCTAAAACAAACTATTGCCGTTACCTCGTTGGTCTCAGTTTAACATTGCTTGTGAAAGTCAGCAAAGTACAATATTCTTTCTATAGCCCTCAGACCAGTGAGTCCATGTGTTCATATCTCTAACCAGACAGCCAGAACCTTTTTTAGTTTAGTTTAGAGATACAGCACAGAATCAGGCCCTTCAGCCCACTACGTCCACGTCAACCAGCGATACCCATGTATTAAACTACCACACACACACTAGGGACAATTTAATTCGGATGTACGTGAGTGAATACGTGAAGAACCCGCCAGGACGCATGCGTTTGATATCGTCTATCGCATGGCGTGACGACTGGCAGGTTGGATGTGATTCTCCTGCCAGCAACAGACCCGAGGTAAGTTTTTAAAAAACTTTTCAGATTAAATCTTCTTGCAGGAATCCCTACTTGGAGGTCTTGCTAAAAGTCCGGAGCAAAGACAGGACGGAGGGGAGACTCCAGTCACGAACTTCAGGGAACCCCGGTCACGAGGTATCACACACACGGACCTATGCGCTCGGAAGACCGCGGAATGCAGGTAGCGGGCAGCGGTGGATTCACCTTTGAGCCGCTGGCGGTAGAACCAGAGGCTTCATATTGGTAGAGAACCCGCTTGGGAGACCGTGGAACACGGGGAGCGGGTGGCGGTGGATTTGCCTTCGAGCTGCTGGCGGTGGAGCCAGCGGCTTCATATTGGTGTCAGGGGCACCTGGCCAACCCGTTCCGTAGACCGGGGATGCGAGGAGCGGACGGCGGTAAGTCGCTACTGAGCCGTTGGCAATCAAACCAGCGGCTTCATATATCCCCCCCCCCCCCCCCGAATTTGGAACGCCGCTATCCCTTTTATAGGGATCGCGTGTGGGTGGGGGGAGGATGGGGGGGGGGCTCCGACTGGAGAACATCACGGACAAGCCCTGCTATGCGGAGAGAAAGCTCGGGGGGGAGAAATACCCGCAATGGAAGCCTTTCTACAAGGACCACAGAGGGAACCCCAGCTGTAACAAACTACGACCACGAGACCAGACCAGGCTCGGGAAGAGCGTTGCCCCTGCAGCAGACGGTTTAAAAAGGACGTGCAGGTAAATTCCTTACTCAAAGTTCGTTTTATGCTATTTTGTGAGACTATGTTACAGGAATGGACCACATCCAGACTGACTGCGGAGAACCGTGGAATTGTGGGCCGTCAGCAGCGGTAGACTACACCTGGATCGCTATTGATCAGCAGTCTCTGACCTGGCACCTGCACAGTCGGAATCGACACCACAGACTGGTGGGAAGGCCAAGCAGAAGTCGGACAGGCCGAAGACTCGGACGAGTCAGGCTGTGAAAACTCACCGCCGGCGGGAGCAACTGTGATCGCATATCCCACATGGAGCGGTTGATGGAGCAGAAGCTTCAATGAGACATGCTCCGGTATGTGGAGTTTAGTCACCATGGACGTCCAAGACAGCACCTTATTGAGGGCTGCATAATGCATCTCCCTCGACAGAGGGGAGCATTATGAGTCACTTCTGGGCTGACTCTGAAGACAGGGGTTTGGCTGAAAATACTACAAGTGTGCAGGGGGTGCAGGAACACAACCAGCAGCAGGAGCTCGACGAGGGCCGTCGGGCTCATTGGATTAGATTAGATTAGATCCTTTAATAATACGTTACAGGAAATTACAGTGCCACAACAGCTTCAAGACAGACATAACACCACACATTTCCTCAGATAGCTTCCATACTTAATGAGTTAAAATACAATGAATGAATACTAAAAAACTGCAAAATTATTTGTGTGCATTATAAAACCTTATAGCAGCTGGTATACAAGACTTCCTATATCTCTCAGTTTTGCACATTGGTGCAATCAATCTCATGAAGGCCATATCATAACAAAAGACATCACATCTCCGGCGCCATTACACCTACAATCCGTCAGCAATCCACGATGCACTGAAGCTGGTGAAAGCTTGAAGGCCGTACCACCAGAACAAAGGTCTTGTTTAGGCCTTAGGCCAGAACGCGTCCTTTGCGTGAAAAAGTTACCGCTCAGATTCCCATGAAATCTTCGCCCCTTCACCTTAAACCTATGCCCCCTGGTTCTCAATTCCCCCATTCTGGCCAAGATACTGTGTGTCCACCTGATCTATTCCGCTCATGATTTTATACACCTCTGTAAGATCACACCTCATCCTCCTGTGCTACAGGGAATAGAGTTCCAGCTTGCTCAACCTCTTCCTACATAGAAAACATAGAAAGTAGGTGCGAGAGTAGACCACCAGGTCCGTCGAGCCCGCACCGCCACTCGCTCATGGCTGAACACTAAACAGACACACTTACCCACAAACAGTAGACACAAGACACAGAACACAAGACACTACCCTCCCCCTTATACCGCTATCACCCCTCTCCACCCCAAGAACCTCGTGATCTCCTGGGGGAGGCAAAAAAACGGATAAAAACCCAGGTCCAATTCGGAAAAAAAATCCGGGAAATTCCTCTCCGACCCCAATCCAGGCGATCGACACTTGTCCAGGAGATCACTCAGGTCTTACTATACTAACCATACCTAGGTCCATATCCCTGCCCTCTCCCCGTAGCCCCTTATCCCCTTGGCAGCTAAAAAAACATCTATTTTAGTCATAAATATATTTAAAGTTTCTGCTTCCACTGCTCCCTGGGGCAGTGAATTCCATAAATTAACCACCCTCTGGGTGAAGAAGTTCTTCCTCATCTCAGTTTTAAAAGAGCCCCCCCCTTATTCTGCAACTATGTCCCCTAGTTCTAGTTTCCCCGATCATTGGGAACATCCTCGGTGCATCCACCCGATCAAGGCCCCTCACGATCTTATATGTTTCAATGAGAGCGCCTCTCATTCTTCTAAACTCCAAAGAGTAGAGTTCCAGCCTACTTAACCTTTCCTCATATGTCAATCCCCTCATTGCAGGAATTAATCTTGTAAACCTTCGCTACACTGCCTCCAGGGCTAATACATCCTTTCTTAAGTATGGACCCCAGAACTGTACACAGTATTCCAAATGTGGTCTCACTAATACTGTGTACAGCTGCAGCAAGACCTCCGTGTTTTTATACTCAATCCCCCTAGCAATAAAGGCCAAAACTCCATTGGCCTTCCTGATTGCTTGCTGCACCTGCATACTAACTTTCAGTGATTCATGTACTAATACCCCTAGATCCCTTTGCGTTGCATTACAACGCAGCTCCTCCTCATTTAGAAAATAACTTGCCCAATCATTTTTTCCCCCAAAGTGAATGACTTCACATTTATTAGTATTAAATTTCATCTGCCAAGTTGTTGCCCACTCACCTAGCTTATCTATATCCTTTTGCAGACTCTTCCTATCCTCCCCATCCCCTACTTTTCCTCCCATTTTTGTATCGTCCGCAAATTTTGATATATTACACTTGGTTCCCTCCTCCAAATCATTTATATAAATTGTGAACAACTGGGGTCCCAGCACCGACCCTTGCGGAACCCCGCTAGTTACCGGTTGCCATCCCGAGTATGAACCATTTATCCCCACTCTCTGCTTCCTATTTGTTAGCCAATCCTCTACCCATGCTAATATATTACCCCCAATCCCATAATTTTTTATTTTTAGCAATAGTCTCTTATGTGGCACCTTGTCAAACGCCTTTTGGAAGTCCAAGTATACCACATCCACCGATTCCCCTTTATCCACCCGGGTTGTTACTTCCTCAAAGAATTCGAGCAGATTCGTTAAACAGGACTTCCCCTTCACAAAACCATGCTGGTTCTGTCCGATGAAGTCATGTTTATCCAAGTGCCCCGTTAGTGTTTCTTTAATAATTGTCTCTAACATTTTACCCACCACCGATGTTAGACTAACCGGTCTATAGTTACCCGCCTTCTGTTTACTTCCTTTTTTAAATATAGGTGTTACATTGGCCATTTTCCAATCCACTGGGACCGTTCCTGCCTCCAGGGAGTTTTGGAAAATTATCACCAATGCATCCACAATCCCCACCGCTATCTCCCTCAAGACCCTTGGATGTAATCCATCAGGCCCAGGGGATTTATCCTCCTTCAGTCTCATTAATTTCCCTAATACCACCTCCTTGGTGATCTTAATAGTATTTAGCAACTCCATTCCTACCGCCCCCTGTTTATCCAGCGTTGGAATATTTTTTGTGTCTTCTATGGTGAAGACTGATACAAAATACTCGTTTAATGCCTTTGCCATTTCACTGTTCCCCACCAACAACTCTCCAGTCTCACCCTCCATTGGACCAACGTTCACCTTAGCCACCCTTTTTCTTTTTATATAGCTATAAAAACTCTTACTATTAGTTTATGTTGTTCGCTAAATTCCTTTCATAGTCTATTTTCCCCGTCTTAATTAATCTCTTAGTTATTTTTTGCTGACCTTTAAATGCTTCCCAATCCTCTACCCTCCCACTATCTCTGGCTACCTTATATGCCCTTGCTTTCAGCCGAATACTATCCTTTATAGTTTTACTGAGCCATGGCCGACTGTTCTTACCCTTACCCCTTTTTTTCTTCATAGGAATAAATTTTTCTTGAAGATTATACAGTATACCCTTAAACGTACACCACTGCTCATGTACCGTCTTATTCTTGAGTCTGCTATCCCAGTCAACTTTGATCAGCTCAGTCCTCATACCTTCATAATCCCCCTTATTTAGACTAAGCACCCTAGCCTGAGTTTCAACCTGCTCCCCTTCTATTTGAATATGGAATTCGACCATATTGTGGTCACTTGTTCCCAACGAGTCCCTAACTATGACATTTTTAATTAATCCTGCTTCATTACACAGGACCAGATCCAAGATTGCCTCCCCCCTTGTCGGTTCTGTGACATACTGTTCTAGGAACCCGTCTCTAATACATTCTATAAACTCTTCCTCTAGTCTACCCTGCCCAGTTTGGTTTGCCCAATTAATATGAAAATTGAAGTCCCCCATGATTACAGCAGTTCCCTTTTTACATGCGTCAACTATTTGCAGATTTATGTTCTGAGTAACAGCGTCACAGCTATTTGGAGGTCTATAAATTACACCCACTAGTGTTTTTTTCCCCTTATTATTCTCTATCTGTACCCAAGCTGTTTCACTATCCTGATCCTTCAACGCAATATCCTTCCTCTCTATTGCCGTTATTCCCTCCCTTATTAAAAGGGCCACCCCTCCTCCCTTTCTTTCCTGTCTATCTTTCCTAATTGTCGAGTACCCCTCTATATTTAACTCCCAGTCCTGATCCCCTTGCAGCCATGTCTCCGTAATGGCCACGATATCATAACTATATATACTTAATTGCACCGTTAATTCATTTATCTTATTACGAATACTCCGTGCATTTAGATAAAGCACTTTCAGATGATTTTTACTACCCTTCCTTTCCGTTTTTGCCCCTTTTACATCTAAAGCTTTATCTTCACACATTCTGTCTCCTGTCACATTTTGACTTTCCGCTTCCCCACTGATACCCTGCTCTATTTCCTCTACCCCTGCCGTTATTACCCCCCTTGATACCTCCCCCCTGCTACTTAGTTTAAAGACCTCTCTACTGCCCTAGTTATATGATTTGCCAGGACCCCAGTCCCAGCACCGTTCAGGTGAAGTCCGTCCTTACAGAACAGATCCCCCCTGTCCCAGTACTGGTGCCAGTGGCCCAAGAAACCAAACCCATTATTCCCACACCAGTCTTTGAGCCACGCATTTAGCTTTTTAATTTTACGTACCCTCGCCGATTTGGCCCGTGGCTCAGGTAGCAATCCGGAGATCAGTACCCTCGAGGTTCTGCTTTTTAATTTATTCCCTAACTGCTCAAACTCCTTCAGCAGATCCTCCTTCCTCGTCCTTCCTATGTCATTGGTCCCCACATGGACCACGACCACTGGATCCTCCCCCTCCCTCTGCAAATTTCTCTCCAGCATCGCAGAAATATCCTTAACCCTAGCACCGGGTAGGCAACACAGCCTTCGGGACATGTTCTGCTGGCCGCAGAGAACCTTATCTACCCCCCGAATAATACTATCCCCTATCACTACTGCATTTCTTCTAACTCCCCCCTCTTGAATGGCCTCCTGATCCACGGTGCTGCAGCCAGGTTGCTCATCCCTCCCACAGCCCCTGATCCCGTCCTTACATTGAGTAAGAGCCTCGGTCATGCTCGTCAGGGACAATGGCTGTGGCTCCTGCCGCATCTCCTCCTGGTTCCCCCTACCTGCCTCGCTTATGGCCACACCTTCCTTTCCTTGCTCACTGCCTACTGAATTAGTTAAACTGGTCGGTGTGACCATCCCCTGGCACAAAACATCCAGGTAATACTCCCCCTCCCTGATGTACCGCAGCGTATGAAGTTGGGTCTCCAGCTCATCAATGCGGAGCTGGAGTTCCTCTAGCCTCAAACACTTACTGCAGCTGTAGGGATCTTCTACATCAATGGTGTCGACAAATTCCCACATCTCGCAGTATTGGCACATCTCCTGACCGCCCATCTTATATAAGTAATTAACTGGTCCTATTTAAGAATCCCCTACTGTATTGATACACCCCTTATTTATATAATCCTACCTCCTATAAATGGGAAAGTACTCACCCCAGCCGTAAATTACCTACTGGTTTGGCTGTCTAGTGGTAATTCCGTCCGCTCTTCCTGTCTGGTCCACTGCTCCCTTGCAGTGCGTGGCAAACCTCTTTGCCTCTGTTAGTCTCTGTTAGTCTCTCGAGCCGCGGCTCCGTCCGTCCTCCCTCGGCGACAGCACCTGTGGCACCGCGGTCGTGACGTCCCTTCCGTTTCCTGTGGCAAGAATGTCTTTTCTCAGATTAGGAGACCAAAACTGTACGCAATACTCCAGGTGTGGTCTCACCAAGACCCTGTACCAATACATTCCTATACTTCAAACAGCTCTAATCCTGGCAACATCCTTGTAAATCATCTCTGCACCCTTTCCAACTTAACATCTTTCCTTTAACATGGTGCCCAGAACTAAACACACTACTCTAAAGGTAGACAAACATGCTGGGAAAACTCAGCAGGTGAAGCAGCATATAAGGAGCAAAGAAATAGGTGGCATTTCAGGTAGAGATTCTTCTTTAGACTGAAGAAGGGTCTCGAAGCAAAACGTCACCTACTCCTTCGCTCCATAGATGCTGCCTCACGTGCTGAGTTTTCCAGCATGTGTCTGCCTTCGATGTTTCCACCATCTGCAGTTCTTTCTTAAATACTCTAAAGGCAGCCTCACCAACATCTTATATAACTGCAATATGACCTCCCAACTATACTCAATACTCTGACTGATGCTGGCAATTTCCAGCTGTCAAACATTAATACTTAACAATATTACAGTTCTGTACAAACATCCATGTGCTGTTTTCCTCAATGCCCGAGCTCAGTATGACTTGCAGCTCGCAGCTACAATTATGTCAGGAGCACGGTGAGCAAGCACCAAAAAACACACATCCGGTTACAATCCCTTGTCTTAATCAATGAGGACTTGTCACAATCTCTCAGTCCATTCACCTCGATCATATTTTTCCAGTTACCTCATTTTCAATTTGTGGCTTAAGGACATCAATCTCCATCTCCATCGATATTTCAACCAAATATTATATCGATATATCAACCATGATATTACCAAATCCTCTCCATTTATGAAAGTTGGGATGAACTCCTCATACTTCCCGTTTAATTTGTGGCACACTTCACCCTGGGAAAGAATGTACAATTCAGTTGAAATTTTTAGTTATAACTTAATCCTCTAAAAACTCAACACAACTAAAAACAAGCAAAGATGCTTCAAACTGAAAAATACAAGCTTCATCTTGTCATCTTCGAAAAATGATAAATTCAGATTCCCCCACCAAATGGAATCCCCTTGTAAAAGTGGCAATTTGTTAAACTTTGCCAGACCTGGCTGCTAAACATAATGACCAAGAGCAGCTGTAATGCATGATTGCAACAGATAAGAACCCAAACACAACTATGAGGTCTATCCTTCCCTCCGACTGATAAAATAGACTGTTTTTCAGCAAAATGACTCAGCTTTGCTATTCTGACTACATTCTTGGTCATTGTCCAGATATCTGTTGTACTAATATCTTGTTCTATCCATATCATTTCTGTGTTTGTGTAGGAAAGAACAGAATACCTCCCTCTCCCTCTCCCCCTCTCCCTCTCGTAAGTGCAATTAAACACAGTTACACTATGGGCCACATCTTGCATAAGTAGACATTCTTTTTTCCTCAATAGCTGGTGTACTATATCTTGTTCTATCCATATCATTTATGTGTTTGTGTAGGAAAGAACAGCAGATGCTGATTTAAATCGAAGGTAGACACAAAGCTGGAGCAACTCAGCGGGACAGGCAGCATCTCTGGAGAGAAGGAATGGGTGGTGTTTCAGGCTGAAGAAGGGTCTCGACCCGAAATGTCAGCCATTCCTTCTCTCCAGAGATGCTGCCTGTCCCGCTGAGTTGCTCCAACATTTTGTGCCTACATTTAGTTTCTGTGTTTAACAGTCTATACAGTTGAGCTGTTGCTGTGGCAGCATTTTGTGGCTGGACCTCACCATGTTGTGCATGTCAATAGCTCAATTTGAACTTGATTTGAATCTAACAATGTTCCCCACTCTCGCCCCCTCTCCTTCCCCATTCCCTCTCTCCTTCTCTCTTCCGCCCCTCACCTCTCTCTCCCTCTCCTTCCCCATTCCCTCTCTCCTTCTCTCCTTCCCCATTCCCTCTCTCCTTCTCTCCTCCGCCCCTCACCTCTCTCTCCCTCTCCTTCCCCATTCCCTCTCTCCTTCTCTCCTTCCCCATTCCCTCTCTCCTTCTCTCCTCCGCCCCTCACCTCTCTCTCCCTCTCCTTCCCCATTCCCTCTCTCCTTCTCTCCTTCCCCATTCCCTCTCTCCTTCCCCATTCCCTCTCTCTTTCCCCATTCCATCTCCTTCCCCATTCCCTCTCTCCTTCTCTCCTTCTCCATTCCCTCTCTCCTCTCCTCCACCCCTCACCTCTCTCCCCTTCCACTGCTCCCCTCGCCACTCGTCTCTCTCTCTCTCTCTCTCCCTGTCCTTTCCACCAGGGCCTTTCTTGTTTCCACCTCGAGTTGCTCCACACGACCAAAGATCCTAGAGGGACAAGATAGACCACTCCTTCGAAATTCAATGGGCTGACGTGTAGTACGCAACGGAACGTCACGGCCGCCATTTGTTACAGCGACACTCGACTTCCGGTATGCCACCCGCTGTGATCCAAAGCAAAGATTATAGAGCTCCGCTATAATCTTTGATCCAAAGCAAAGATCCTCAAGTATCTTGTAGCGGGAACAGACCCCTCCTTTGTGTAGTTTCCCTTGCATTGTATTGCTTTAACACACACTGCAAAAAATTAAATTTAACGTATATATATTTAATATATTTATATGAATGTGTGTCTGTGTGTGAGAGGCAAGTTAGAGATAATAGTTTATTCTCATGAATTCAGAAGCAACTTTGATTTAAATCATCACTATTAATTTATTTGTCTTGTAAGATGATATACATAAACCATAAAGGCAATTATATATATAATTATATAGTAATAATAAATATATGCATATATATATATATTTATACACACACATATATACACACATACACAAATGCACATACATATTGATACATTTATATGCATACATATATACACATATATAAACATATATATATATATATATACACATACGTATATACACACATATACATGCATATATACACATACATGCATATATACACATATATATATATTTATATATATTATCATTTTCCAACGATCAATAGATTTACGATCAGCTCCTGTGGATTGGAGGATAGCTAATGCTATCCCACTTTTCAAGAAAGGAGCGTGAGAGAAAACGGAAAATTACAGACCAGTTAGCCCGACTTTGGTGGTGTGAAAGATGCTGGAGTCAATTATTAAAGATGCAATAATGGGGCATTTGGATAGCAGTAAAAGGATCTGTCCAAGTCAACATGGATTTATGAAAGGAAAATCATGTTTGACTAATCTTCTGGATTTTTTTGCCACAAGGCTTGGTGTTGGGGCTGCAACTGTTTACCATATATATTAATGATTTGGAAAAGGGAATTAGGAGCAAAACTAATGCATACATACCTACATATGTACCCATGCGCTGCTGTGACCCGAGCCCCGGAGATTCGGAGGCTCCAACCGCAGGCCTGGCAGACAGTAATATCGGAGCCTGCGGGTCCCTGCTGGGAGACCGCTTTTCGGGGCTTCCGCAACGGCAAATTATTCCGCCCGAGTAGCGGGGGTCGAGGATGACCTGGAGCGGGGCCTTACATCATCACCCGGCGTGGCTTAAATGGCTGCGGCACTTTTCTAGCGCACGCCGGGGGCTCCAACAACCTCTATGAGGTTCAAGTGACAAATAAATTGTATTGTGTATTGTGTATATTTAAATTAATCTGGCAAGTTGGTCAAATAACATGGGCACCTTCTTGCTTTTTTTGCGACATGGAATTTTTAAATGTGAATGTCTCATATCAACACATTTGTGGGTCAACAGTATTTTGTATCAACCCCCACAATTTCAAATAATTCTCAATTGAACTTGTTAAACAGGAAAACAATTTTTATTTACATCATTTTGTGCACGACATATACAGGCTTGCAGAATTTGCAGAATTTAGAATATCAGATAATCAATAAAAGTGATGTCACATTCTACACATTTCAAACAAAGGACAAAATTTGCAGCTTATACACAATCAATAGACTAAGTGGGACCCGTTGGGATAAGATTTACACAATTCACATTATTCTGTGCGCGAGTTATACAGGGTTGCAGTTCAGCATATCAGCTAACCAGTGAAAGTGATGTACAATTTAACGTATGTAACACAATGATAGCCCCACCCCTGCTTCACCAAACAGCAAAATGTCCAACATAGATACAATAATAAACAAATCACCATTCGCATTATATTTGTGCAGTTAGCAAATCACAATTTCACACAATGTACATAAGAGGGCAGTTATTTCACAAATACTCCGCAGTTCGGTGTAGATCATGTCCAATGTCGACATCTGAAATTACAGAAAATATCTGCAGTCAATATGCTCTTATTCTGCATTAAATAACAGAGATGTAGAAAGAAAATGCTCTTGAGAAGATTTCTACAAGGATGTTGCCACGAGGACTCAACTATCTGAGCTCAATGAACTAACCAGAAGTAATAAATGTTTTCTTACCTTTCCTCCTTAATGGGGAACCTGAAGAAAGACAAGTCGTATTGCCCACATTGCCGATTGTTTTTTGCAGGAGTGGTCCATCTTGAGCACATGGTATTGGTGGTAGGGTGATCACATGGATAGAAAATTGATTGGTAGACAGGAAGCAAAGAGTAGGAGTGAACGGGTCCTTTTCAGAATGGCAGGCAGTGTCGAGTGGAGTGCCGTAAGGTTTGTTATTGGGGCCGCAACTGTTTACCATATATATTAATGATTTGGAAGAGTGAATTAGGAGCAACACTCGCAAGTTTGCAAATGACACAAAGCTGGGTGGCAGTGTGAACTGTGAAGAGGATGTTAGGAGGTTGCAGGGTGACCTGGACAGGTTGAGTGAGTGGGCAGATGCATGGCATGTGCAGTATACTATAGATAAATGTGAGGTTATCCACTTTGAAGGCAAAAACAAGGGGGCTGATTATTATCTCAATAGATTTAGGTTAGGTAAGGGGGATGTGCAGCGAGACCTGGGCGTCCTTGTACACCGGCCACTGAAAGTTGGCTTAGAGGTACAGCAGGCAGTAAAGAAAGCTATGGAATGTTGGCCTTCATAACAAGAGGATTTCAGTATAGAGTGAAGAGGTTCTTCTGCAGCGTAGGTTTACGAGATTGATCCCTGGGTTGGTGGGACTGTATATGAGTAAAGATTGAAAAGACTAGGCTTGTATTCACTGGAGTTTAGAAGGATGAGGGGGAATCTTATAGAAACACATTAAATTATTAAAGGACTGGACAAGCTAGATGCAGGAGAAATGTTCCCAATGTTGGGTGAGTCCAGAACCAGGGGCCACAGTCTTAGAATAAAGGGCAAAGAAACTTTTTCACCCAGAGAAATGTGTGAATTTATGGAATTCCCTGCCACAGAGGGCAGTGGAGGCCTAGTCACTGGATGGATTTAAGAGAGAGTTAGATAGAGCTCTAGCGGCTAGTGAAGTCAAGGAATATGGGGAGAAGGCAGGCACGAGTTATTGATAGGGGACGATCACCCACGATCACAATGAATGGCGGTGCTAGCTTGAAGGGCCAAATTGACTCCTCCTGCATCTATTTTCTATGTTTCTATGTTTGCTCCACTATAGGATCTGTGCAGAGGCCGAAGGGAAGATCCTATCTTTGGGCAGAAGCAAGATACTCCCACAGAGTATCCATTCCTGCCCATTAGGTTCCCATTGTGATGAAGAACACGCAGGCATGAAAAGTGGAAAAATGATTTATTAAAGTTTAACATCTCTTAAAATATAACAACATTTTAAATGTCAAAGATGAGTATAATTCTTTCTTGCTGTGCCTCTTGTTGCTGCTCACTGCATCTTTATGTCTCTTTGTTGTTGATAAAAAAAAAGAGACAATTTCAATAGACAGAGATTCAGCGGTCAGACTTTAACAAAGAAAATCTGATAATTTATATCAGGTCATCATTCAATGAAGCACACTTTTATAAAAGCACGCATATATACAAACACACAGACTCACACACATCTATACACACACACACGCACACACAGACTCGCACACACACAGACTCACTCAAATGTTTAAAGCCTCCTGTAGAGGCTCCTGCTGTTGAAGCAAATACGTGCTTTAAATAACGTCCAACAATAACACTCACCATTGACAGAGTAGTCAGCTCTCTTGAATTATTCAGCGGTGTCTTCACTCGGTGCCTTCTGCAGTCAGCGCCATCTTGCCACGAACCTGAAAGTACCCACTCAGCACCACATTGCCGCTTTATCCATCCGCATACTGTTGCGACGATTTTAAGAGCCAAGCCAATCAGTCCAACACTTTGCAAGCAGCGAACACATTTTCAGAAGAGTCTTTAAAAGCCAAGACAATTTGGCAAACACTTTGCAAGTAGCCAACACATTTTCAGAAGAGTCTTTAAAAGCCAAGACAATTTGGCAAACACTTTGCAAGCAGCCAACACATTTTCTGAAGAGTCTTTAAAAGCCAAGACAATTTGGCAAACACTTTGCAAGCAGCCAACACATTTTCTGAAGAGTCTTTAAAAGCCAAGACAATTTGGCAAACACTTTGCAACCACATCAAGGGGGCTTGCCGTGGAGTAATATAGATAAATAAATCGTCATTGGCACGATTTTGTATGGGTAACAATCAAAACTACGTAGATAAACAACCTGTGCGGACCAACTGGCTGGAGTTTTTACGGACATTTGCAATCTCTCACTTCCGAGGTCTGAGGTTCCCACCTGCTTCAAAAGGGCATCAAAAACCTAGACCCACTGCAGTTCGCTTACTGCCACAACAGATCAACGGTGGACGCAATCTCGCTGGCCCTCCACTGTGCTCTGGACCACTTGGACAACAAAAACTAATATGTCAGGCTCTTATTCATTGAGTACATCTCGGCATTTAATACATACATCCCCTCCAAGCTGGTTACCAAACTCGCGGAAGTGGGTTTCTGCGCATCCCTCTGCAATAGGATCCTCAACTTCCTCATTCTCAGACCACAGTCTGTTCGTATTGGTGGAAATGTGTTAAGACTCGATAACTATCAGCACGGGAGCACCTCAAGGCTGCGAGCTCAGCCCACTGCTGCACTCACTCTATATTGATGACTGCATAGCCAGTCATAATCCGAACTGCATCATCAAGTTCGCTGATGACACCACTGTTGTGGGACGTATCACTGATGGGGATGAGTCAGAGTATAGAAGAGAGATCGAGCAACTGTCCATATGGTTCCAGCACAATAACCTGGCCCTCAACACCAGCAAACCCACGGAAATAATTGTGGACTTTGGAAGGAGTAGGATGGTGACCCACAGTCCCGTTTAGATCAACGGGTGGATGGTTGAAAGGGTCAAGAGCTTCAAATTCCTGTGTGTGCACATCTATGAAGATCTTTCCTGGTCCGAGAACACTGGTGCAATTATTAAGAAAGCACATCAGCGCCTCTACCGTAGAAGATTACGGAGAGTCTGTTTGTCAATGAGGACTCTCTCTAACTTCTACAGGTGCACAGTAGAGAGCATGCTGACCGGTTGCATCGTGGCCTAGTTACGCAACTTGAGCACCCATAGAGTAAGACTACAAAAAGTAGTAAACACTGCCCAGTCCATCATCGGCTCTGAACTCCCTTTCATCGAGGGGATTTATCGCAGTCTCTGCCTGAAAAAGGCTGGCAGTATCATCAAGGACCCACACCATCCTGGCCACACACTCATCTCCCTGCTACCTTCAGGTAGAAGGTACAGGAGCCTGAAGACTGCAGCAACCAGGTTCAGCGATAGCAACTTCCTCACAGCCATCAAGCTATTAAACTTGGCTCTGACAAAACTCTGAACATTAATAGCCCTGTATCTGTTATTTGCACTTTATCAGTTTATTTATTCATGTGTGTATATATTTATATAATGGTGTATGGACACACAGATCTGTTTTGTATTCAATGCCTACTATGTTCTCTTGTGCTGAAGCAAAGCCAATAATTTCATTGTACCATCAGGGACACATGACAATAAAATCACTTGAACTTGAATAGTATTACTTCAAATACATAATTTTTGAAAATTATGCACTTTACGTATGTCCCACTTTTTGAAGTTTTTTACATCTCCTTTTAACAGTCAAGTCATACATTTCTCTATTCTTGAATTTGAGTCCATAGTGCATGTGGATACTCACAAAGATAGCTACAATTCTAACCTTGACTCTATTGCAGCACAAGTTCATGTCTTTGTATTGCTGTGTGTTATGTATTGCTGTGTTTATTAGATGAGAAATGTTATCCCTGGTCATGTTAACATCATTAAACTCTGTGCGGAACACTTGCTCGCACACTTCACAGAACCCAAGAAAGTATTCCGAAGGCACCATCAATGAGCCAAAGTCAGACGTTGAAGTGTCATAGGCTTTATGGTGGATAAATACGAGTGCAGGATCAAGTAAAGTGGTATCAGTTCGTAAGAGAACTTCTCTGCACGTGATACATTTCGACGACAGTTCGTGTGAAGTAATGATCCTGTGACAGATGTGACCTGCGATGTAAGCTAGTGTATTTTCTTCAGGGAGATCAATTGAAACGCTGCAGACTGCATTGTGCTGTTTTGTTTTATTTGTATGAGAGACAAATGGAGATGTTTTTTTTACTCTGTTTTTTGTTAATGTCTGCAACGTCAAGATAAATGTATCTGAGTCTGGGGAACAGTTTGCACTCACAGAAGGCTTGATCAGTTCAGCCACCATAACCATCCGAAAAGCACATCGAAATTCCTTTGCAGATGGATTTTCTCTGAATCCGCCCTTTCGCCGAATAGTGGAGAACAAATTCTCCACTACATCCTGATTGATCCTGGATGTGAACATAAAACGGGCGTCTGTGCTTTCTTTGATGTGCTGCCACAGTTGTGAAATGCAAGAAATTGCAAGCCGCCATCCCTTGACAAACAACACATTTTTAG
>JAWMAR010005505.1:0-28450 GCA_036785375.1 Leucoraja ocellata
GTCAGTACAGTCACTCGGACCTGACAGGCTGGCGGCTAAGAAACTGCCAGAAATTGTGCCCAAAACAGGTGACAGACAGTAAGAGAGAGAAGGGGGAGAGGTTGGACTTAATGGATTATTGGGCTGGCAGTTCACTAACTCACGGCTGGTGGGCTGGCAGTGCAGTCACTCACGCCTGGTACGCTGGCAGTTCGCTCAGTCACCCCACCTACCTTCACCCCCCCCCCCCCCCCCCCACTCTGCTCCTTGCCATTCCCCTCCCACCCACACATTCAGTGCATCTCCCCACAACCCCCCCCCCCCCCCACCCCATGCACTCTTAGTGGCTCTCCCACTGAGCAGCCATTCCTGCCTATTTTGTTCTATTGTGATGAAATAACACACAGGCATTAAAAGTGCAAAAAGGTTTTATTAAAGTTTAAACTGTGAATGATTCGTAAAATATAAGAACAATTTAAATGTTAAAGATGAGAATTATTAAAGGTCTTGCTCGTTGTGTTCTGCTGCTCACTGCCTCTTTTAAGAAGGAAAATCTGAGAATTTATCTCAAAGTCATCATTCAATGAAGCACACTTTTAATGACAATATTCTTGGTCAATGTTCCATCCTTCAGGAAAACTTTGACATGTCCCTTCATCTTTCCTCGGCTAAGAGCCACATATAGTTGTCCATGCTGAAATACCGGTTTGTAGAGGTAGATCAACGCCTTCTGCATTGTTTGTCCTTGTGCTTTATGGATCGTCATAGCAAAACGTGATTGGATGGGGAATTGGGTCCGCTGAAGGGAAATATCTTCACCTTCTGTCAAAATCTTATTATCTAAATGGTGGCCGATTGGGAAAGGGGGAGATGCAGCGAGACCTGGGTGTCATGGTACACCAGTCATTGAAAGTAGGCATGCAGGTGCAGCAGGCAGTAAAGAAAGCGAATGGTATGTTAGCTTTCATTGCAAAAGGATTTGAGTATAGGAGCAGGGAGGTTCTACTGCAGTTGTACAGGGTCTTGGTGAGACCACACATGGAGTATTGCGTACAGTTTTGGTCTCCAAATCTGAGGAAGGACATTATTGCCATAGAGGGATTGCAGAGAAGGTTCACCAGACTGATTCCTGGGATGTCAGGACTGTCTTATGAAGAAAGACTGGATAGACTTGGTTTATACTCTCAAGAATTTATGAGATTGAGAGGGGATCTTCTAGAAACTTACAAAATTCTTAAGGGGTTAGACGGGCTAGATGCAGGAAGATTGTTCCCGATTTTGGGGAAGTCCAGGACAAGGGGTCACAGCTTAAGGATAAGGGGGGAATCCTTTAAAACCGAGACGAGAAGAACTTTTTTTCACACAGAGAGTGGTGAATCTCTGGAACTCTCTGCCACAGAGGGTAGTCGAGGCCACAGTTCATTGGCTATATTTAAGTCGGAGTTAGATGTGGCCCTTGTGGCTAAGGGGATCAGGGGGTATGGAGAGAAGGCAGGTACGGGATACTGAGTTGGATGATCAGCCATGATCAAATTGAATGGCGGTGCAGGGTCGAAGGGCCGAATGGCCTACTCCTGCACCGAATTTATATGTTTCTATGTTTCTATGTAAAATAAGTGCTATCCTAGGAATGAGAACAATCTCACCTTTGAAGGCTCCCATGTTGATTCTTGCAACGATCAGATTATTGTGTAGCTCTTCCACAATCATCCTCGTTCCATTGCATAGCGTTGGTGGCTCCAAGTTTCTCATTAATATGATTGGAGATCCTTTTTTCAACTACAGTTTGTGTGGTGGTAATCCAGAGAGCTCGAGTGAATCGAGGAATTCTGTTGGGAAGTGAGTATCATGTGTTCCCTCAGTGACAGCATTGAAAGAAAGGTACTCCTTAACAATTGCAGGGAAGCGTTTGATGCATGTAGAATTGATGCTTCTCATGGTTTCGTTGTGAGGAACCAAGATACAATTGTTGGAGAATCATTCTGCAGGATTGTCAAATGTGGGATAGATGAAATCAATACAATCCTCCAGTGTTTCTGCTGATCGAAGCAAGACTTGTGGGATTTCAATCTCATCGTCTTCATTCTTTAAAATCTTGCCTTCGCCAACTTTCAACAAACATTTAGAATAGTCGCCTTCTCCCTCTGTCAATCGCATATTTGTGTGCAATTGAAACTTGGGGAAAAGTCTCCACAAGTAGGATTTCTTGATGCAGGTATTTTCAACATCAGCATCATTACCCCTTTTCACCACAGCAAGTAGTTGTGGAAAATCGCCACAACAAACGATAAGAATGCCGCCAAAAGGCTTAGTGTTGCTGCAGACATCTTGAAGAGTTCTGTCCACCGCTTCAAAGCTTTCTCTCCTAATCATTGGACATTCATTTTCCCAGACATCTCGAATTGAGAATTGAGAATCCAACAAAACAACAAACAAACAAATCTCTCATTGCACTGGGGAGTCTGTGCTCTCAGCATCTTCCATTCTTTGTTGCCAATGGTCGTCAGTTTACAACAAACCTCTTTGTCTGCAGACGTCTTTGAAGAAAGGATAGAAACATAGAAACATATAAATTAGGTGTAGGAGTAGGCCATTCGGCCCTTCGAGCCTGCACCGCCATTCAATATGATCATGGCTGATCATCCAACTCAGTATCCCGTACCTGCCTTCTCTCCATACCCCCCTGATCCCTTTAGCCACAAGGGCCTCATCTAACTCCCTCTTAAATATAGCCAATGAACTGTGGCCTCGACTACCCTATGCGGCAGAGAGTTCCAGAGATTCACCACTCTCTGTGTGAAAAAAGTTCTTCTCATCTCGGTTTTAAAGGATTTCCCACTTATCCTTAAGCTGTGACCCCTTGTCCTGGACTTCCCTAACATCGGGAACAATCTTCCTGCATCTAGCCTGTTCAACCCCTTAAGAATTTTGTAAGTTTCTATAAGAACCCCTCTCAATCTCCTACATTCTAGAGAGTATAAACCAAGTCTATCCAGTCTTTCTTCATAAGACAGTCCTGCCATCCCAGGAATCAGTCTGGTGAACCGTCTCTGCACTCCCTCTATGGCAATAATTTCCTTCCTCAGATTTGGAGACCAAAACTGTACGCAATATTCCAGGTGTGGTCTCACCTAGACCCTGTACAACTGCAGTAGAACATCCCTGCTCCTATACTCAAATCCTTTTGCAATGAAAGCTAACATATCATTCGCTTTCTTTACTGCCTGCTGCACCTGCATGCCTACCTTCAATGACTGGTGTACCATGACACCCAGGTCTCGCTGCATCTCCCCCTTTCCCAATCGGCCACCATTTAGATAATAGTCTGCTTTTACATTTGTCCATCATGCGTTTTCAATGAATCAAAGGATACTGGCCCGTTTATGAGCCTCTCCAACGTTAGAGGTCAAGGTGATGTGGCTATTTCAGTAGCATCTTCTGGGATAGCAGCTGCGTTAATGCCTGGTGGAAGAACTGCACATTCTCAATTCAAGATACCCATCCAAGTGGCCGAGGATACATTGTGCAACATCGAGAAGAACTCTAAGACGGCACATTTCTTGAGGGAAGTGAAACTCATTGTTTGGGATGAATGGCGGTCCTGAACATCGGGCCGCCGATAGCGGCAACTGCGGAAGGCTTGGGGAGGCCCTGACCACGGGGAACAGTGGAGGAAGAAGACTGACTTTGGTGCCTTCCCACACAGTGGGAAACTTTGATTCTGCTGTGTGGGGATGCTTTGTGTTAAATTCTATAGTGTGTTGAGTCCTGTTTATTTTTATTGTATGGCTGTATGGGAATTCATTTCACTGTGCCATCTGGCACATGTGACAATTAAATCTATCTTGAATCTTGAATCTTGAATCTTAAAATGTCCAATGAGGCAATTAGAAAAGTCTGGGAAAAAGAATTAATGATAAAAATCTCAAAGGAAACATGGGAAAAATATTTGATACATATACATAAATGTTCGATCAATGCTAGACATAACTTAATTCAATTTAAAATATTACATATATTATATTAACCCAAAACTAGGTTGAATAAATTTTATCCAAATATTTCTCCCATTTGTGATAAATGTCTTTCTCAAAATGCCAATATTACGCACTCATTTGTCTCTTGTTCAGCACTTTATAAATTTTGGTGCGATATATTTGATATATTCTCAAAGTTATTTAAGACAAAAATGGAACCTAATACTGAAATTATTATATTTGGAGTAAGTGGAGATGGGAACAAATTAAATACACACCAAAACTCATTTTTCAACTATGGGTTAATAACAGCAAAAAAACTTATACTTAAATTTTGGAAAAATGCTAATATACCAACATTTAAAATGTGGATCAGTAATATGCTGGACACAGCACATTTGGAAGAAATGAGACCCCTGCTAATAGACAAACATAGAAACATAGAAAATAGGTGCAGGAGTAGGCCATTCGGCCCTTCGAGCCTGCACCGCCATTCAATATGATCATGGCTGATCATCCAACTCAGTATCCAGTACCTGCCTTCTCTCCATACCCCCTGATCCCTTTAGCCACAAGGGCCACATCTAACTCCCTCTTAAATATAGCCAATGAACTGACCTTCTGCGGCAGATAATTCCAGAGATTCACCACTCTCTGTGTGTGAAAAAAGTTGTCCTCATCTCGGTCCTAAAAGATTTCCCCCTTATCCTTAAACTGTGACCCCTTGTTCTGGACTTCCCCAACATCGGGAACAATCTTCCTGCATCTAGCCTGCCCAACCCCTTAGAATTTTGTAAGTTTTTATAAGATCCCCCCTCAATCTTCTAAATTCTAACGAGTATAAACCAAGTCTATCCAGTCTTTCTTCACATGAAAGTCCTGACATCCCAGGAATCAGTTTGGTGAACCTTCTCTGTACTCCCTCTATGGCAAGAATGTCTTTCGTCAGATTAGGAGACCAAAACTGTACGCAATACTCCAGGTGTGGTCTCACCAAGACCCTGTACAACTGCAGTAGAACCTCCCTGCTCATATACTCAAATCCTTTTGCTATGAATGCTAACATACCATTCGCCTCCTTCACTGCCTGCTGCACCTGCATGCCTACTTTTAATGACTGGTGTACCATGACCCCCAGGTCTCGTTGCATCTCCCCCTTTCCTAATCGGGCACCATTCAGATAATAATCTACTTTCCTGTTTTTGCCACCAAAGTGGATAACCTCACATTTATTCACATTATACTGCATCTGCCATGCATTTGCCCACTCACCCAGCCTATCGAAGTCACCTTGCAGCCTCCCAGCATCCTCCTCACAGCTAACACTGCCCCCCAGCTTCGTGTCATCCGCAAACTTGGAGATGTTGCATTCAATTCCCTCGTCCAAATCATTAATATATATTGTAAATAGCTGGGGTCCCAGAACTGAGCCTTGCGGTACCCCACTAGTCACTGCCTGCCATTGTGAAAAGGACCCGTTCACTCCTACTCTTTGCTTCCTGTCTGCCAGCCAGTTCTCTATCCACATCAATACTGAACCCCCAATGCCGTGTGCTTTAAGTTTGTATACTAATTTCTCATGTGGGACCTTGTCGAATGCCTTCTGGAAGTCCAGATACACCACATCCACTGGTTCTCCCTTATCCACTCTACTAGTTACATCCTCGAAAAATTCTATAAGATTCGTCAGACATCATTTACCTTTCATAAATCCATGCTGACTTTGTCCAATGATTTCACCACTTTCCAAATGTGCTGCCATCCCATCTTTAATAACTGACTCTAGCAGTTTCCCCACTACCGACGTTAGACTAACTGGTCTGTAATTCCCCGTTTTCTCTCTGCCTCCCTTTTTAAAAAGTGGGGTTACATTCGCTACCCTCCAATCCTCAGGAACTACTCCAGAATCTAAAGAGTTTTGAAAAATTATCACTAATGCATCCACTATTTCTGGGGCTACTTCCTTAAGTACTCTGGGATGCAGCCTATCTGGCCCTGGGGATTTATCGTCCTTTATTCCATTCAATTTACCTAACACCACTTCCCGGCTAAACTGGATTTCACTCAGTTCCCCCATCTCATTTGACCCCCGGTCCCCTGCTATTGCCGGCAGATTATTTATGTCTTCCTTAGTGAAGACAGAACCAAAGTAGTTATTCAATTGGTCTGCCTTGTCCTTGTCTTCCATGATAAATTCACCCGTTTCTGACTGCAAGGGACCTACATTTGTTTTAACTAATCTTTTTCTCTTCACATATCTATAAAAGCGTTTGCAGTCAGTTTTCATGTTCCCTGCCAGTTCTCTTTCATAATCTATTTTCCCTTTCCTAATTAGGTCCTTTGTCCTCCTCTGCTGGACTCTGAATTTCTCCCAGTCATCTGGTAGGCTGCTTTTTCTGGCTAATTTGTACGCTTCATCTTTTGTTTTGATACTATCCCTGATTTCTCTTGTTTTCCACGGATGCACTACCTTCCCTGATTTATTTTTTTCCCAAACTGGGATGACCAATTGTTGTAGTTCATCCATGCATTCTTTAAATGCCTTCCATTGCATATCCACCGTCAACCCATTAAGAATCAATCGCCAGTCTATCTTGGCCAATTCACATCTCATACCCTCAAAGTTACCTTTCTTTAAGTTCAGGCCACTTGTTTCTGAATTAACGATGTCACTCTCCATCCTAATGAAGAACTCAACCATATTATGGTCACTCTTGCCCAAGGGGGCACGTACAATAAGACTGCTAACTAACCCTTCCTCACTACATGTTCCTCTACATGTTGGTTTAGAAAACTATCCCGCATACATTCCAAGAAATCCTCTTCCTCAGCACCCCTGCCAATTTGATTCACCCAATCTATATGTAGATTGATGTCACCCATTATAACTGTTTTACCTTTGTTGCACGCATTTCTAATTTCCTGTTTGATGCCATCTCCAACTCCACTACTACTGTTATGTGGCCTGTACACAACACCCACTATCGTTTTCTGCCCCTTAGTGTTTCGCAGCTCTACCAATATCGATTCCACATCCTCAAAGCTAATGTCCTTTCTTTCTATTGCGTTAATCTCCTCTCTAACCAACAACGCTACCCCACCTCCTTTCCTTTTCTGTCTATCCCTCCTGAATATTGAATATCCCTGGATGTTCAGCTCCCAGCCTTGGTCACCCTGGAGCCATGTCTCCGTGATCCCTTAAGACCTATTCTTAAGGAGTTGGTCTCCATTTAATGATTTCTTGGGTTCATGTGGTGACATAGTATCATGAAAACCAACAGTTTCAGGTATGGGTGAAAGATGATTTAGATTATTTAAAAAAAAACATCTCACTCTCACTTCTCTCTTTAAAAAAAGGGGAGTTGTACAGATAATGTAATATGTTAACATCGTTTTTGTACCAATGTATTGTACTCACTTCTAATAAATAAAATATTTAAAAAACAAATTTATAAATGATTTGGGCGAGGGAATTGAACGCAACATCTCAAATTTGCGGATGACACTAAGCTGGGGGGCAGTGTTACCTGTGTGGAGGATGCTAGGAGGCTGCAAGGTGACTTGTGAGGTTATCCACTTTGGTGGCAAAAATAGGAAAGTAGATTATTATCTGAATGGTACCCGATTAGGAAAGGGGGAGATGCAACGCAACCTGGGTGTCATGGTACACCAGTCATTAAAAGTAGGCATGCAGGTGCAGCAGGCAGTGAAGAAAGCGAATGGTATGTTGGCATTCGTACAAAATGATTTGAGTATAGGAGCAGGGAGGTTCTACTGCAGTTGTACAGGGTCTTGGTGAGACCACACCTGGAGTATTGCGTACAGTTTTGGTCTCCAAATCTGCGGAAGGACACTATTGCCATAGAGGGAGTACAGAGAAGGTTCACCAGACTGATTCCTGGGATGTCAGGACTTTCATATGAAGAAAGACTGGATAGACTCGGTTTGTAATCGCTAGAATTTAGAAGATTGAGGGGGGATCTTATAGAAACTTGCAAAATTCTTAAGGGGTTGGACAGGCTAGGTGCAGGAAGATTGTTCCCGATGTTGGGGAATTCCAGGACAAGGGGTCACAGTTTAAGGATAAGGGGGAAATCTTTTAGGACCGAGATGAGGAAAACATTTATCACACAGAGAGTGGTGAATCTGTGGAATTCTCTGCCACAGAAGGTAGTTGAGGCCACAGTTCATTGGCTATATTTAAGAGGGAGTTAGATGTGGGCCTTGTGGCTAAAGGGATTAGGGGGGTATGGAGAGAAGGCAGGTACAGGATACTGAGTTGGATGATCAGCTATGATCATATTGAATGGTGAACGGTGCAGGCTCGAAGGGCCGAATGGCCTACTCCTGCACCTATTGTCTATGTGTCTATGTCTATGTTTCCCCCTCTCCTTGTACCCCTCAACCTCTCCCCCTCCTCTCTCTCTATCCCCTTCTCTCACTTGCACCCCTCTCCCTCCCCCCTCTCTCTCCCACTCCTCTCTCTACATATTACCCTCTCTCTCTCTCCCCTCCTGATATTTCATGGATACGGGGAGGGAAACGTTCATTTTGTCGCTCTCCGCTGGGAACAGGAGCCAAAAGTCGACCATCTTGAAACTCTCTCCCCCTCTCTCTTTCCCCCGCTCTTTCCTTTCCCTCTCTCTCTCTCCCTCCCAATCTCTCTCTCTCTCTTCCCCTCTCTCTCACCCTCATTCTTACCCCCTCTCACAATCTCCCCAGCACTTACTCCCCTCTGTCTCTCCTTGTCTTTCTCTCTCCCCCCCTAACACTCACCACCCTCTTTCTCCCCACTCTCCCCCTCTCTTTTCCACCCTCTCTCCACCCTCTCTCCCCCTCTCTCCCAGTCCAAGTACAGGGAGCAGGTGTAGAGCACGGTGAAATATCCGCTCAACTCAGTGTTTCGGCTCATTAACAAATCCGCGCCCTGAGCCCATCCCAGTGGTGGCCGCGGTCTCTCCGCTCCGGCTGCTGACATTACCGCCGGATCTTCTGTCTGTACCGTGTCCCACCCTGGGACCTCCAGCCCGTCACTGCGAGAACCGTCTCATTTACTCAATCGTCCCGTCTTCCTCCGCAGTGGGGACCGGTCTGGGGTCAAGTCAAGTCAAATCAAGTCTATTCGTCACATACACATACGAGATGTGCAGTGAAATGAAAGTGGCAATGCTCGCGGACTTTTGTGCAAAAAGACAAACAATAAAACAACCAAACAAACTATAAACACAATCACAACACACATATTCTTTTACATAATAAATAATGGAAGGAAAAACGTTCAGTAGAGTTAGTCCCTGGTGAGATAGGCGTTTACAGTCCGAATTGCCTCTGGGAAGAAACTCCTTCTCAACCTCTCCATTCTCACCGCATGGCAACGGAGGCGTTTGCCTGACCGTAGCAGCTGGAACAGTCCGTTGCAGGGGTGGAAGGGGTCTCCCATGATTTTATTTGCTCTGGAGTTGCACCTCCTGTTGTATAGTTCCTGCAGGGGTGCGGGGCCCGGGGCAGCGGGGAGAGAGAGTGAGGGGCCCGGGGCAGCGGGGAGAAGGAGTGCGGGGCAGCGGGGAGAAGGAGTGCGGGGCCCGGGGCAGCGGGGAGAGAGAGTGCGGGGCCCGGGGCAGCGGGGGAGAAGGAGTGCGGGGACCGGGGCAGCGGGGAGAGAGAGTGCGGGGCCCGGGGCAGCGGGGAGAAGGAGTGCGGGGCCCGGGGCAGCGGGGAGAGAGAGTGCGGGGCCCGGGGCGGCGGGGAGAGAGAGTACGGGGCCCGGGGCAGCGGGGAGAAGGAGTGCGGGGCCCGGGGCAGCGGGGAGAAGGAGTGCGGGGCCCGGGGCAGCGAGGAGAGAGAGTGCGGGGCCCGGGGCGGCGGGGAGAGAGAGTGCGGGGCCCGGGGCAGCGGGGAGAAGGAGTGCGGGGCCCGGGGCAGCGGGGAGAGAGAGTGCGGGGCCCGGGGCGGCGAGGAGAGGGACATAAGAGGGGGGACATTGTAGTGAGGGAGCAGGCGAGAGAGTGCCGGGGGGATAAGGCCTAGTGTGTGTGAAGTTGCAGGGAGGTTTACAATGTTTCTTACTTACAGTGTTTCTTATTTAATTCTTACAAAAAGTCCCCCCCTGTCAATCACCCTGCGAGTCGGGTCGGTTCCGGTTACTACAAAATCAACTCAAACACTGCTTGTGAGCCATTTAAAAAGAAATGATTAAAAAAACATTAAAAAAAGACAATTACCAGAATCAAATTTTATTCTTGATAAGAAGTTTGAACTGACAGATTTATGAGTCTAACCCACACAAACTGTTGCCCCGCAACATTGATTACAGTGCGAGTCGGGTCGGGTCAGGTAGGCTCAGGTTGCTAAAATGGGGGTGGAAAAATGCCCATGATCCCCTCCATAGCTACTACACGTCAGTCCATTGCATTTAGCAGGAGTAGCCTATCTTGCTCTGCTATAGGATCTTTGGGCAGGTCCAGGTCCAGTGCCGCAAGGTGGGGGCGGTACTTGGTCCTTTGTGACGCAAGAAGGGGCGTGACCTGGTCCTTTGTGACGCAAGAAGGGGGCGTGACCTGGTCCATTGTGCCGCATGGAGGGGGCGGTACCTGGTCCTTTGTGACGCATGAGGGGGCAGGTCCAGGTCGCCGCGATGATCGACGGGGGGAGGCCTCTCCTCATCGCCGGGAGCTCATGTGGGAACAGCCGCCGCCGCCGCCGCCGCTCGGCCCCGCGTCCTTTCCCCTTCCACCCCCTCCTCCCCTCTCCAAGGACGATCCTGCGGCCGGCGCCTCGAGCCGTGTGGGCGGGGGGGATTTTAGGTCTCTGGCCCTCCGAGTGTACCGCCCCTGTCGGCGAGAGGCGGTTATGCAGCGTCTCTGGTCCACCAACTGTAGCGCCCCCCTCTCGGCGGGAGGCGGTGGTGCAGCGTCCCGGGTCCTCCGAGTATAATGCCCCACCTGTCGACAGGAGGCCGAACTGCAGCTGTCCACGTTCCCCACAGACGCTGCCCGACCCGCTGAGTGACTCCAGCACTCTGTCACCTTCCTCCCATGATGCACGTCACCCCCCACCCAGGTGACTCAGCGCCAATCACCGGCGGCCCCCTCGGTTTTGGGGATGGCGTCAGGGCGCTGGTTAGACAATATGTGCAGGAGTTGCCATTCGGCCCTTCGAGCCAGCACCGCCATTCAATGTGATCATGGCTGATCATCCCCAATCAGTTCCTGCCTTCTCCCCATATCCCCTGACTCCGCTATCTTTAAGAGCCCTATCTAGCTCTCTCTTGAACGCATCCGGAGAACCGGCCTCCACCGCCCACTGAGGCAGAGAATTCCACAGACTCACCACTCTCTGTGTGAAAAAGTGTTTCCTCGTCTCCGTTCTAAATGGCTTAATCCTTATTATTAAACTGTGGCCCCTGGTTCTAGACTCCCACAACATCGCGAACATGTTTCCTGCCTTTAGTGTGTCCAAGCCCTTCACAATGTTATATGTTTCAATGAGATACCCTCTCATCTTTCTGAACTCCAGAGTATACAAGCCCATCTGCTCCATTTCCTCAGCACATGACAGTCCCGCCATCCCGCGAATTAATCTTGTAAACATAGGCTGTACTCCCTCAATTACAAGAATGTCCTTCCTCAAATTAGGGGACCAAAACTGCTCACAATACTCCAGGTGCGGTTGTGGGTGTGGCAGATGCAGGAAGATTGCTCGCGATATTGGGGAAGTCCAGAACAAGGGGTCACAGTTTAAAGATAAGCGGGAAATGTTTTAGGACCGAGATGAGAAAAATATGTTTCACACAGAGAGTGGTGAATCTGTGGATTTCTCTGCCACAGAAGGTAGTTGAGGCCACCGTTCATTGGCTATATTGAAGAGGGGGTTAAAATAATGATAATTTTACAATGAATTTACACGGAATAATATTTTATCAGGTCGGATAAACATGATGTTCGCGGCAGGGGCTGTATTAGAGATCAAATTTGTGATCTGAATATGAAGCGAGTCGCCACGGCGTTTTATTTGTGGAGATGGTGAAATCAAATACCATCAGACAACTTATAATGGATGTCTGAAAATTTAGCCGTGATTTTCTACGTCTTTAACTCATTTACGCTTCGTTTCATTATCATGACATGCTTACAGTAAACGATACAGTTATTTGCATCGAATTACATCGATGTAGGTATTGCAGTTGTGTTCATCATTTTCTATTTGACTGAAACGTCCCGCAGTAAATCAATAACATCAATTTTCACTTCATCATTTCAATTCATCAGTCAGTCACCGCTCTTGTCCTATCACTCTTGGTAACATCCCGCCAGTTGTAAATTGTAGAAATGTCTCATTTTCCCTATTGCTGTTCACACACACATTGTTAGGATACCGGAACCGCCACACACTTGCCTGAGATTCTGACCAGAGTCGCACAGAGACGGGACCTTCCTGCAGCCGTTTGCTCGGTGCAATGGATTCCCTGCGGCAGCGATGTTGCTGCTGTCACAGATGCTACAGAAGGCAACTGCTTCTCACGCGCAAGGACAGAACAATGCGTAGAGAATGAAACATTGAGCTTCCCCGTTGAGTAGACTATGTTTGTTCCTGCTAATAGTGGGTGTCCACCCATGGCAGGCATTGTAATGTTGATGAATAATACCCTAATATGAGGAAAGACATTCTTGCCATAGAGGGAGTACAGAGAAGGTTCACCAGACTGATTCCTTGGAAGTCAGGACTTCCATATGAAGAAAGACTGGATAGACTCGGTTTGTACTCGCTAGAATTTAGAAGATCGAGGGGGAATCTTATAGAAACTTACAACATTCTTAATGGGTTGGACAGGCTAGGTGCAGGAAGATTGTTCTCGATGTTGGGGAAGTCCAGAACAAGGGGCCACAGTTTAAGGATATGGGGGAATCTTGTAGGACCGAGATTTGAAAAACATTTTTCACACAGAGAGTGGTGAATCTCTGGATTTCTCTGCCACAGAAGGTAGTCGAGGCCAGTTCATTGGCTATATTTAAGAGGGAGATAGATGTGACCCTTGTGGCTAAAGGGATCAGGGGGTTTGGAGAGAGAGACAGGATACTGTGTTTGATGATCATATTGCATGGCGGTGCAGGCTCGAAGGGCAGAATGGCCTACTCCTGCACCTATTTTCTATGTTTCTATCTACCAATCAGCAGGTATTTGAGATGTTTTGACGGGACAGGAACATCTGGGAACAACGCATGGTTGCGGCTTCGAGTGTAAACAAACTCTCTGGCCCATCAGTGTCAGTGGACACCTCCCGTCCAGCACCGAGGGAGGAATGTGGGTAGACAGACACATCGAAAATAGGTGCAGGAGTAGAGGCCATTCAGCCCTTCGAACCTGCACCGCCATTCAATATGATCATGGCTGATCATCCAACTCGAAATCCGGTACCTGCCTTCTCTACATACCCCCTGATCCTTTTAGCCACAAGAGTCAGCTACATCTAACTCCCCCTTAAATATAGCCAATGAACTGGCCTCAACTACCTTCTGTGGCAGAGAATTCCAGAGATTCACCACTCTCTGTGTGAAAAATCTTTTTCTCATCTCAGTCCTAAAAGTAGGTATGTTGCAAAGCCTATCTGAAGCGTCGCTGAAAATCTGTCCCAGCCCGTGTGCGCGATTTTGGCGCTGTTTAGAGGGGGCGGGTTTAAAACGCGATTTTCACTAGGCTGTTCCAATCGAAGATATTCAGCCTAGTAAATCATTAACGAAAAATCGCTGAAAGATCCCGTCGCAAAAGGTATTATTAGTTTTTATGGCCTTGTATAATAGTTATAATAGTTTAAAAATCACTCTCTAAACCCGCGACCTCACGCAACCACAGGGCCGCATGGAGCTGTATACAGAAGGTATGTTGCTTATTTTTACATTAAAAAGGGCTTCTTAAGACCCCTTTATACAAAGTTTACTATTGCGAGTAGCTCATTTTGGGCTCTTTATATCCCGCAGTATTTTTCTGGGCATTTGGGGCACAAATCTACCGCAATGTGAACGTTCTAAACCAGCGCGTTCACAGGAACCCACTAGAAAGCTGATTTAAATGGACTTTTATTTACAGCAATTGAACACTAAATTCCTTCCATTTGGCCTAAAAATTAATGTAAATGAGATTTAAAAATCATGTCTTATTGTGAATTATTTATGAATATTATTTGGACGTTTGGGCTATTTAAAAATGTTAATCATTTATTAAGAAATGGATAGATGTTTAGATATAGTAATTGAAGTTTGAAATTAGCTACACTTGGGTAACTAACTAATTATATGTTTTAATTTCAGGTCATCCAAGTAAGATTATTTTATATTTGTTTCAGAATGGTTCAATCTACGATAACTGAAAATTTCATTCAGTTCTCTTAATTTTTAAGAAGGTTATGGGCTTTTGACTGTCCATGATCACAGCTTTTTTGTTATGTCCATAGAAAATCAATAGGGAACAAGATGCTAATTTCCGAGTATGGAAATTATCATAACTTTTTAAATACTTGAGATATGAAAGTGAATTAGGTGTCAAATTAAACTTCTTGTTATGCTTTATCTGATGGGATAAATTACAGACTTGATTTTTTAAATCTCAAAATTTTGTAACATTGCTACTAAAAGACTTGCCCCTTATCCTTAAACTGTGACCCCTTGTTCTGGACGTCCCCATCATTGGGAACAATCTTCCTGCATCTATCCTGTCCAACCCCATAAGAATGTTGTAATTGTAATTGTAATTGTAAATCTTTATTGTCATTTCCTGTGTATTCGCATACGCAGAGGAAACAAAAAAAACGTTGCTCAACCAGTGTCCATTCAGTTTTCATTAAAAATAAATAGGAATTAAAATTAAAAAATACATGTCTTGAACAAATTTAACACTCTACTAAACATTCAACAGCCGTTCCGACCGGCAGCGGCACAACAGTGGCTCTGCTGCAGTGTGGGAGTTTGTGCGCGATACTTGGCAGGGCGGAAAGTCAATTTAACAGTCTTATAGCCTGTGGGAAGAAGCTGAGGAGCATCCTGCTGGTTTTGCAGCTAATGCTCCTGTACCTCTTCCCAGATGGGAGGATGGAGTAAATGTCATGCGATGGGTGGTAAGGGTCTTTGATGATGGAGATGGCTCTGTTGATACATCTCTTCTTGTATATTGTATTGTATATGTATATGTTGTAAGTTTCTATAAGATTCTCCCTCAATCTTCTCAATTCTAGCGAGTACAAGCCGAGTCTATCCAGTCTTTCTTCATATGAAAGTCCAGACATCCCAGGAATCAGTCTGGTAATCTGGATCAGATAGCACACCATCTGTCAGCTCAGATGGATGAGCAGGATTCCAATGTATACGGTATCAAAAACGTGACGTTCCTCTCAGTAAAGATGGGATAATATAATCTGCTCTGCCATTCCCGACATCACCCTCTTCCGACCGATTTTCCACCAACTGATGCGCGTATGAAGAGAGTAAACATATGACCCATGAAAGGCGCGGCGTTTTGCCGGCACTAACAAAGTTGGATGATGCAACATCTCTTTCATTTTGTGAACTTCATATCTCTCTGCTACACATATATTTCTGATTGTTGTTTTATCAAATATGGTCTTTGGTAAAGGTTACGATCGCAATTTCCTAATTTGATGGAGCAAACTTCTATTAATAAATCACCGCTAATCACTTGCATCGTTTCACCCCAAACAGCAGCATCGCATACATATATTGTTATTGCTCCTCTAGAGTTCCCCTTGCTGTGGATAACGTGTATCCTATAACCATATAACCATATAACATTTGCAGCACGGAAACAGGCCATTTCGGCCCTTCTAATCCGTGCCGAACACTTCCTCTCACCTAGTCCCATCTACCTGCACCCAGACCATACCCATTCCTTTTCCGTCCATACACATATCCAATTTATTTTTAAATGATCAAATCGAACCTGCGTCCACCACTTCCACTGGAAGCTCATTTCACACATCTATCATTCTCTGAGTAAAGAAGTTCGCCCTCATGTTGCCCTTAATTCTCAAGTCATGTACTCTTGCTTGGATCTTCCCTACTCTGAATGGAAAAAGCTTAGCCACGTCACCTATGTCTATCCCTCTCATAATTTTAAAGACCTCTATCAAGTCCCCCTTAACATTCTGCGCTCCAAAGAATAAATACGTATCTTGTTCAACCTTTCTCTGTAACGTAGGTGATAAAACCCAGGCAACATTCTAGTAAATCTCCTCTAGTACTCTCACTAGTACTCTCACTACTTTGTTGACATCTTTCCTAAAATTTGGCGACCAAAATTGTACACCATTTTCCAGAATTGGCCTCAACAATGCGCTGTTCAATTTTAACATGACGTCCCAACTTCTATGCTCAATTCTACCCCTCGGCTTGTACTGGCTAGAATTTAGAAGATTGAGGGGGGATCTTATAGAAACGTATAACATTCTAATGGGCTTGGACAGGCTAGATGCAGGAATATTGTTCCCGATGTTGTGGAAGTTCAGAACAAGGGGTCACAGTTTAAGGATGAAGTGGTAATCTTTTAGGACTGAGATGAGAAAAACATTTTTCACACAGATAGTGGTGAATCTCATGAATTCGCTGCCACAGAATGTAGTTGAGGCCAGTTCATTGGCTATATTTAAGCGGGTGTTAGATGTGACCCTTGTGGCTAAAGGGATAAGGGGATATGGAGAGAAGGCAGGTACAGGATACTGAGTTTGATAATCACCCATGATCATATTGAATGGCGGTGCAAGCTCGGAGGGCCGAATGGCCTACACCAGCACCTATTTTCTATGTTTCTATATTTCTAGGATCAGGATATTGGCGATAAGATTGGATGTGATAATGGCATTGAAGGCGGAGCAATATCCGATCAATAAGCAGGAATCCTTGTTATCTAAGTGTTCGAAAGATGTTTAGTGGTCAAGGAAGTGGCGGCGTTCCCTGTCGACCTGTTGCGACTGTAGGTAAATGCAACGGGTCAAGTTGTCTGGGAGGCTGGAGAGACTGGGCGCCATCACCAACATCTGGAAGTACTTGCCGGTGCTGGATGTCAGAGTAATAGGAGCATAGCTATGAAGGCACGCTACCTTTGCTTTCCCTTGCATTAGGGTGAAGGCCGTCTTCTTCAAGTGGGTTATACTCATACCCGAGTGGAGAGTAAAGATGCATTTAATACATTGATCCCACCCCGTGCAAGCCTTACCGCAAATCACCGACATCCGTGCAGTTGTCTCGGGACTTCATCCTTGTCCGCAATAGTCTCGGGTTAATCTTAATAAGTCTGCGAAGAACGTAAGTAGACATCTTGTACCGCTCAGGATCACTTGGCCTGGACGTTGCAGACATGAACTTCACGTGGGAGTCGATGTTCCGTATATTCTGTTATGGAACCAACTATGGCGGTTTGTGATGCACCATCCCCAATACACTTGCTGACGAGGTCTGTGACAACTGAGGCTTATTCATAAAGGTCAGCCGCAAAGTCCTGGCATATGGACACCTCCACCGACTCATAACTGTCTGCTATATATACCTTACATACCTATAGTAGCAATGTTACAACATTTTGAGATTTAAAAAATCAAATCTGCAACTTATCCCACCAGATAAAGCAAAAAAAGAAGTTTAATTTGACACCTAATTCACTTTCATATCTCAAGTAATAAAAAAGTTATGGCAATTTTCATACTCGGAAATTAGCATCTTGTTCCCTATTGATTGTCTATGGACATAACAAAAAAGCTGTGATCGTGGACAGTCAAAAGGCCATAACCTTCTTAAAAATTAAGAGAACTGAATGAAATTTTCAGTTATCATAGATTGAAGCATTCTGAAACAAATATAAAATAATCTTACATGGATGACGTGAAATTAAAGCATATAATTAGTTAGTTACCCAATTGTAGCTAATTTCAAACTTCAATTATTAGAACTAAACATCTATCCATTTCATAATAAATGATTAACATTTTTTAAATAGCCTAAGTGTCCAAATAATATTCACAAATAATTCACAATAAAACACGATTTTTAAATCTCATTTACATCAATTTATAGTCCAAATGGAAGGAATTTAGTGCTCAATTGCTGTAAATTGAAGTCCATTTTAAATCGGCTTTCCAGTGGGTTCCTGTGAACGCGCTGGTTTAGAACGTTCACATTGCGCTGGATTTGTGCCCCAAATGCCCAGAAAAATACATTGAGTTCTGAAGAGCCCAAAATGAAATACTCGCTGTAGTAAACTTTGTATAAAGGGGTCTTAAGAAGCCCATTTTAATGTAAAAATAAGGTACATACCGTTAATTGTTTTCTTTATAAAACCCTGGGGCTGCGAGAGGTCGCGAGTTGATAGAGGGATTTTAAAACTATTATAACGATTATTCGAGGCCTATAAAACTAATAATACCTTTTGCGACGGGGTCTTTCAGCGATTTTTCGTTAATGATTTACTGGGCTGAACATCTTCGATTGGAACAGCATAGTAAAAATCGCGTTTTAAACCCGCTCCCTCTAAACAGCGCCAACATCGCGCACACGGGCTGGGGCCAATTCTCATCAACGATTCAGGTAGGTTTTGCAACATACCTACCTATAGAATGCTCGTACTCAAGAGCAAACCCGTGTCCCCTCCTCACCTATCCCAGCGTCGTCATCCGCACCGGGACATGCATGACACTCGCAGTGTCCTAGCAACTCGAGCACTCGCATGTCTTTGCAAAACACATGCAGAATACATGTATGTAAGACATATTGGTAGGTGTGGGAGAGTTGGGCCGAACGCCCTGTTTTCACAATGTATGGCTCTATGATTCTATGAACCCACGACTACATTTGCTGCCATCCACTCCCAATATTGTGATTCACAGAACTCGCAATACTGTCCCGGCTTTGCATGTGTCGTTATTGTTCTTGTAACCTCTAGCGAGTCGAAATTGATATTGATTCGAATCTAGTTGTATCACTGCGAGTCTAGCGAAACTTTGAAAGTTTGTTACAGCTTGTTGGATTTAGTTTGAGCTTTGGCAGAGAAGCACCGTTTTACAGAATAAGAGAAGAGAGGCCGCACTTGTTGAACGTGTTACTGTATAGCATTCAAATTCCGACATTTAAATCAGAATAGAGGGAAATTATGTAAATATATAATCTTAAATTCAGTTATTTCCACTTAGATAAAAACATCATTAGTGGTTATAGGTCGTGTGGTGAAATCATGGCTGTGAATATTGTTGACACGATGTTCAGATACCACGAAGTGATGTTAATGTTCTTGTTTGTGTCTTCGTGATCCCAGGGGAAGACGATCTCGAGTAGATATGAAGCCTTTCTCTGCAACGCGCTGTCAGTTGCATTCCAGCATCGAACTCTGAGCTTCTCTCTCACGTCTCTCCAGGATGAGAATTATATTCACCGATTATCCGTTTTTTCTGCTGCCTCCCATAGTCCAGGCAGAAATGATTTATTACCCGATTATAGCAGTGCTTGGAATTCTTGGTAAGTAATTGGATCTATGTTATGAATCGTCAATAAAAGCATTTTTCCTACTCCATTCTTGGCAGATATGTGGCGTTTAGATGTTCCTGTCCTCCAATCCATTGAAAGACGACTACAGCCGTGTTTGTGAAGGGCTGAACTCAGCAATACCTCGTTTCGGTCAACTGAATAGTACATTTTCAATAGCAAATGCTGCAGTTGGTTGAACTGATTTAATGTATTTCATTAATGTTCTGTTTGACTGAAACTTCCTGCAGTCAATACAATATTTTGTGTTTACATTATAGTATCCATTCATCGGCTAGACACTGTTCCTATCCGTTGACACCAGGTGACGTCTCGTCATGTATAGGTGTATTAAACCGCGCTTCCTCGTCGCCTATGTGCACACATATATCGTGAGCCGTTCGGTTGCAATAGATACACTCTGTTTTTTGATCAAACATGACCCCGGCTGCGGTACCGTTGGCCATAATGTCTCCACTGCTTCACACCCAGGTGAAGGATATTATTCATCAACATTGCAATGCCTGCCGTGGGTGGATATCCACTCTTAGCAGAAACAAACATAGTCTACTCAACGTTCAATGTCCAATGTTTCATTCTCGACGCATTGTTCTGTCCTTGCGCGTGAGAAGCAGTTGCCGTCTGTAGAATCTGTGACAGAAGCGACATCGCTGCCGCAGGGAATCCATTGCACCGAGCAAACGGCTGCAGGAAGATCCCGTCACTGTGCGACTCTGGTCAGAATCTCAGGTACGTGTGTGGCGGTTCCGGTATCCTAACAATGTGTGTGTAAACAGCAATAGGGAAAATGAGGCACTTATACAATTTGTCACTGGTGATATGTTACCGAGAGTGATCGGTTCAAGAGCGGTGACTGACTGATGAATTGAAATGATAAAGTGAAAAAAAATGGATTTTATTGATTTACTGCTGGACGTTTCAATCACTGTTTACTGTAAGCATGTCATGTTAATGAAACGAAGCGTAAATGAGTTAAAGACGTAGAAAATCGCGGCTACATTTTCAGACATCCATTATAAGTTGGCCGATGGTATTTGATTTCACTATCTCCACAAATAAAACGCCGTGGCGTCTCGCTTCATTTTCAGATCACATATTTCTTCTCTGATACAGCCCCTGCCGCGAACATCATGTTTATCCGACCCGATAAAATATTATTCCGTGTACATTCATTGTAAAACTAGCATTATATTCATTCACGCATCTATTGCGATTCCATTCGCCCGTCAACATTGGCGACAGTCCTAACAGGGGAAATGCTTTTAATTCTCGTCGCCCAACCTCAAGTCGCTGCCTCAAAAAGGCTGGCAGTTTATCAAAGACCCACACCATCCTGGCCACACACTCATCTTCCTGCTACCTTCAGGTAGAAGGTACAGGAGCCTGAAGACTGCAACAACCAGGTTCAGGAATAGCTACTTCCCCACAGCCATCAGGCTATCAAACCTGGCTCGGACAAAATTCTGATTATTAATAATCCATCATCTGTAATTTGCATTTGATCAGTTTATTTATGCATGTGTGTATATATTTATATAATGGTATATGGACACACTGATCTGTTTTGTAGTAAAAGCCTACTATGTTCTGTTGTGCTGAAGCAAGGCAATAATTGCATTGTCCTATCAGTGACACATGACAATAAACTCACTTGAGCTTGGTCCTTTAAACATTTTGTGCGGTGGGCCGCTCGCCCTGTCATGAATGTCTATGCTCAACTCTAATCTTAATGTGAAATCGCGTGTTTTATGGGGGGGACCCTGTAAACTACACTGCTCATGCACTTTGTCGATGTTTGAATCTTCCCTAACACAGCTAATGTGATATCCATTGTGATCCTGTCCCGGGGAAAGTGCGGTCTCTCCAAATGTGTATCACGCTATCTTGTGGCCATGGCTGCGGCGGATCTGTTGGTTGCTGTCATTGACGTTTTACTTTTTCGTCTCAATGCGCTATATTTCCCCACAACTTTTCTCTTCATTACTCAAGTGTGTTCCTTCCACCGGGCCCTTAACCACGCAGTCGCAGACATCTCCGTGTGGTTAACCCTCTCGTTCACATTTGATCGATATTTGATGATTTGTTGCCACAAGCTGAGATCCAGATTTTGCACCGAGAAAACTGCAGCCAGGGTTATAGCAACTGTGTGTCCGCTGTTCTGCTGCAAAAACATCCCCTGGTACTTTGTATCCGAACCTTCTATATCAGTACACAATGTAGGCTGGGGCTGTAATGTAAAACAAGAATTCTACATTGAACCCACATGGATATTATTCAACTGGATTCACCGATGTTTCAACCCTCTGCTCCCAATGTTCCTGATATTACTGCTCAACGCTCTAACAGTCGGGCACATTTTAAGGGCCAGTCAAGTCCGCAGGAATCTGAGAGGCAGCAAGAATGGTGCGAATCAGAATGATGCCGAGCTGGAAAGCAGAAGGAAGTCAATCATCTTGCTCTTTGCAATTTCCGGCAACTTCATTATGCTGTGGATGACGTATTTTATATATTTCTTCTGGATACAGATAACAAAGCGGTTTTATGCTACCAGTTTCAGTGACCCGGTGTTTATCGCGGACCACACCAGTTACATGCTCCTGCTTTTGAGTTGCTGCACAAACACGTGTATTTACGCGGTAACTCAGTCTAAATTCAGAGAGGAACTGAAGAGCGGGATAACATATCTGCCGAGAATTATGTCTAAATGTGTTAAGGGAGGAATCTAATGTAGAAACTATAATAAATAAATCACAGCAGCATTGTCTCTGCCATTCCATCGATGCCAGCAATATTCTCGTGTATATCTGACCTATCTCAGTGCAACATCCAAAATATCCTGAAGATTTCTACATTTTGCTTTAGTGAACAAGTCGGCAGATTTAGGCTGGGTTGGATACTGAGCGAGCTGGTGGTCACGGGCTAAATCGTAATCACGCATGCACACAACTTAATTTAAAACCCTGTTGGGCGGGACGTTTGTTTAAGAAAGCAAAATATCTCTCCTCTCAACGTGTACATAATAAGGTGTGTTCCGTCTTCAAATCTCCACAGAAGAACCTCTGCACAGAAAGACGGGTAATTATCAAGCTTCAGTGGGCGTTCAGCTTCTTGCACTCGCATTCGTCGTAGGAGCGCCCGTTGTTCAGCCACGCTGGTCATCGCCACAAACTAGATATTACTTGAAGCTGGGAGCAATTACTTCAATGTTGAATGCCGCATGCGAGTTACAACAAGCCCTGTCCCACGGTATGAGTTAATTCCTAAAATTCTCCCGAGTTTGCCCTGATTCGAACTCGGAGATTTACGGTAATGGCCACTCGTCGTTACTCGGAGCTCTCGTGGACATTTTTCATAACGTTGAAAAATCTTCACGAGTCTTCCCGTGCTTACCTTCCGTCGGAGAGTCTTCCCGAGTACCTGCCGTTAGCGCTCAGGTTCCACCCCGAGCTCCGGCGCACCCGCTACGTTCATTTTCCGTGCTTACCACGAGTTTGATTTTATTTTTAAACGCAGGAGAGCTCTTGGAATGAACTCGCACCGTGGGACAGGGGTAGGCTGCAGGAGTACAGTCCAGGGATGTAGGTCAGGAATAATATCTCAGCTTGGATCCGCTCCGACTGTCAAAGGTCATGTCCACACATCCGACATCATCTCGCTGTTATATTCCCGCTTTCAAATCAACCGTCCCAGATTCTCCCGTTTATCTGTACAGTGGGGGGAAAGCTAATGGACAATTCACTAATCGGCATGTTCACAGGTCACCCGTGGAGCCAATTTGTGATTATTAGCCTCACTCTAAAAATAGAGGAAACCGAAAGGTCTGGGTAGGATTGGGAAGGAAAATTAAAGCATGCAGCAAGCTGGAGACCAGGTTGGTTCACGCGGGCTGAGCGAAGTTGTTCCGCCAATCGATCGCCCAGTCTGCGTTTGGTCTCGCCAATGTATAAGCGTCCACATGTTGAACAACAGATACATTAGATGAGGTTGGAGAAGGTACAAGTGAACATCTGTCTAACCTAAAAGGACTGTGGGGATACCTGGACAGAGTCGAAGGAGGAGTTATAGCGACAGGTGTTGCATCGTCTGCTGTTACAGGGGAAGGTACCTGGGTGGGGGTGGTGGGGGAGGGGGGGGTGGGGGTGGGGGGGGGGGGGGGTGGATGAGTTACCCAGGGAGTTGCGGAGGGAAATGGCCCTATACTCCTATACTGAAATCCTCTTGTTATGAAGGCCAACATTCCATTCACTTTCTTCACTGCCCGCTGTACCTGCACGCCAACTTTCAGTGACCGGTGTACAAGGGCACCCAGGTCTCGCTGTACCTCCCCCTTACCTAACCTAACCCCATTGAGATAATCATCTGCCCCCTTGTTTTTACCACCAAAGTGGATAACCTCACATTTATCTATATTATACTGCATCTGCCACGCATCTGCCCACTCACTCAACCCTCCTACCAACCTCTTCACAATCCACACTGCCACCCAGCTTTGTGTCGTCTGCAAACTTGCTAGTGTTGCTCCTAATTTCCTCTTCCAAATCATTAATATATATGGTTTACAGTTGCGGCCCCAACACCGAGCCTTGCCTCATTCCACTCGCCACTGCCTGCCATTCTGAAAAGGATCCGTTCACTCCTACTCTTTGCTTCCGGTCTGACAACGTTCAGTGCATCTCCCCACAACCCTCCCCCCCCCCCCCCCCCCCATGCACTCTTAGTGGCTCTCCCACTGAGCAGCCATTCCTGCCTATTAGATTCTATTGTAATGTAATAACACACAGGCATTAAAAGTGCAAAAAGGGTTTATTAAAGTTTAAAATGTGAATGACTTAAAATATAAGAACAATTTAAATGTTAAAGATGAGAATTATTAAAGTTCTATCTTGTTGTGTTCTGCTGTTCACTGCCTCTTTAAGAAGGAAAATCTGAGATTTTATCACAAAGACATCATTCAACGAAGCACACTTTTAATGACAACATTCTTGGTCGATGTTGCATCCTTCAGGAAAACTTTGACATGCCCCTTCATCTTTCCTCGGCTAAGAGCCACATACAGTTGTCCATGCTGAAATACCGGTTGTCGAGGTAGATCAACACCTTCTGCATTGTTTGTCCTTGTGTTTTATGGATCGTCATAGCAAAACGTGATTGAATGGGGAATTGGGTCCGCTGAAGGGAAATATCTTCACCTTCTGTCAAAATCTTATTATCTAAATGGTGGCCGATTGGGAAAGGGGGAGATGCAGCGAGACCTGGGTGTCATGGTACACCAGTCATTGAAAGTAGGCATGCAGGTGCAGCAGGCAGTGAAGAAAGCGAATGGTATGTTAGCTTTCATTGCAAAAGGATTTGAGTATAGGAGCAGGGAGGTTCTACTGCAGTTGTACAGGGTCTTGGTGAGACCACACCTGGAGTATTGCGTACAGTTTTGGTCTCCAAATCTGAGGAAGGACATTATTGCCATAGAGGGAGTGCAGAGACGGTTCACCAGACTGATTCCTGGGATGTCAGGACTGTCTTATGAAGAAAGCCTCCTCCCCCTCTGCCCTCCCTCTCTGCCCCTCCCTATCTGCTCCCCTCCCTCTCTGGCCCCCCTCCCTCTCTCCGGCCCTCCCTATCTCCCCCCTCCCTCTCTGCACCTCCCTCTCTCTCCCTGCTTCCTCTCTTCCCCCCTCCCTCGCTTCCCCTCCCTCTATGGTCCCCATCCCTCTCTTCCCCCTCCCTCGATGACCCCCCTTCCCTCTTTTCCTCCTCCCTCTCTGCCTCCTCCCTCTCTACCCCCTCCCTCTCTTCCCCCTTCCCTCTCTTCCTCATCCCTCACTACCCTCCCTCCATCTCTGCCCCCTTCCTCTCTGTCCCCTCCCTCTCTTCCCCCCTCCCTCTCTGCGCCTTCCCTCTCTTCCCCCTCCCTCTTTGCACACCCTCTCTTCCCCCTCCCTTCAGTCCCCTTCCCTCTCTGTCCCCTTCCCTCTCTGGCCCCCTCCGTCTCTGCCCCTCTACCTCTCTGTACCCCCTCCCTCTCTGACCCCCTCCCTCTCTTCCCCCTCCCTCTCTTCCCCCTCCCTCTCTGCGCTATTCTCCGTCTCTGTCCGCTCTCCCTCTCTGCCCCTCCCTCTCTGCGCCCTCCCTCTCTTCCCCTCCCTCTTTCCCCCGCCTTCCTCTATTCCCCCTCCCTTCTGTCCCCTTCCCCCTCTGCCCCCTCCTTCTCTGCCCCCTGCCTATCTCACCCCTCCCTCTCTGCCCAATCCACTCTGCCCCATCCCTCTCTCCGCCCCCTCTCTTCCCCCTCTCTCTCAGCCTCCTCCCTCTCTTGTTTCCTCCCTTTCTGGCCCCTCCATCTCTGCCCTCTCCCTCTCTTCCCCCGTCCCTCTCTGCGCCCCCTCCCTCCTTGTTGACCTCCCTATCTGTCACCCTCCCTCTCTTCCCCCTCCATCTCTGCCCCCTCCCTCTCTGCCCCCTCTCTCTCTACGCCTTCCTCTCTCCCCTCCCTCTCTGTTCCCCTTCCCTCTCTGTACCCCCTCCCCCTCTACCTCCTCCCCCTCTTCCCCTCCCTCTCTGCCTCCTCTTCCTCTGACCCCTTCCCTCTCTGTTCCCCCTCCCTCTCTGTACCCCCTCCCTCTCTGTACCCCCTTTCCCTCTTCCTCCTCCCCCTCTTCCCCCTCCCTCTCTGCCTCCACTTCCTCTGACCCCTCCCTCTCTCTCTGCCATCTCCCTCTCTGACCCATCCCTCTCTGCCTCCACACTATATGCCGCCTCCTCTCTGTCCCCCTCCCTCTCTGCCCCATCCCTCTCTTCCCACTCCCTCTCTGTCCTTCGCACTATCTTCCCCCTCCCTCTATCCCCCTCCCTCTCTGCACCCTCCCTCGCTGCTGCCTCCCTCTCTGTCCCTCCTCCCTCTCTTCTACCTCCCTCTCTGCCCCACCCCCTCCGTCTCTGAACATCCCCGCTCTTCCCCCTCCCTCTCTGCTCCCCCTCTCAGTCTCCCCTCCCTCTCTGTCCCCTACCTCTCTGCCCTCCCTCTCTGCCTCCCTCTCTGCCCTCCATCTCTGCCCTCTCGCTCGCTGCCCCCTCCCTATCTACTCCCTCCCTCTCTGATCCGCCTCGCTTCCCCCTCCCACTGACCCCCTCCCTTTCTGACTCCCTCTCTCCATCCCCCCCCTCTCTGCCCCCCCTTCTTCCCCCTCCCTCTCTTCTCCCCTCCCTCTCTGCCCCTCCCTATCTGCCACATCCCTTTCTGCCCCCTCCCTATCTGCCACCTCCCTCTCTGCTCCCTCCCTCTCTTACCCCCTCCCTCTCTGCATCCCCGCCCTCTCTGCCCATTCCCTCTCTGTCCTCCTCCCTCTCTGCATCTCCTCCCTCTCTTCCCCCTCCATTTCTGCCCCCTCCCTCTCCGCCCCCTCCCTCTCTGCCTCCTCCCTCTTTGCATCCCCTCCCTCTCTTCCCCCTCTCTGCACCCCTCCCTCTCTGAGAGCATGCAGGTTCACGGCAGAAACCATTCTGACAGGTTGTATCGTGGCCTGGTTCGTCAACTTGAACGTCCTGGAGCGGAAAAGACTACAACGAGTTGTAAACACCGCCCAGTCCATCACCTGCTCTGACCTCCCCAACATCAAAGGGATCTGACTATCGCAGTCGCTGTCTCGAAAAGGCAGACAACATCGCCGAGGACCCCACACCATCCTGGCCACACATTGCCTTCAGGAACAAGGTACAGACACCTGAGATCTGGAACCTGAGGTCCAGGTTCAGGAACAGGCGCTTCCCCTCAGCCACCAGGCTACTAAACACAACATCAAGCAAACTCTGAACAATAACTGCCTATTGCACTTGTTCTGTTTATTTATTGTGTATATATATAACCTATAGTCTATAGACACACTGAACTTTTATCTCCTGTTCTGTATTATGTGTACATATTCTGTTGTGCTGAGCAAGCAATAATGTCATTGTCCTATCTGGGACACATGCCAATAAAACTCTCTTGACTCTTGACTTGAGTACAGGGTCTTGGTGAGACCACACCTGGAGTATTGCGTACAGTCTTGGTCTCCAAATCTGAGGAAGGACATTATTGCCATAGAGGGAGTGCTGAGACTGATTCCTGGGATGTCAGGACTGAAATCTTATTATCTAAATGGTGGCCGATTGGGAAAGGGGGAGATGCAGCGAGACCTGGGTGTCATGGTACACCAGTCATTGAAAGTAGGCATGCAGGTGCAGCAGGCAGTAAAGAAAGCGAATGGTATGTTAGCTTTCATTGCAAAAGGATTTGAGTATAGGAGCAGGGAGGTTCTACTGCAGTTGTACAGGGTCTTGGTGAGACCACACCTGGAGTATTGCGTACAGTTTTGGTCTCCAAATCTGAGGAAGGACATTATTGCCATAGAGGGATTGCAGAGAAGGTTCACCAGACTGATTCCTGGGATGTCAGGACTGTCTTATGAAGAAAGACTGGATAGACTTGGTTTATACTCTCAAGAATTTATGAGATTGAGAGGGGATCTTCTAGAAACTTACAAAATTCTTAAGGGGTTAGACGGGCTAGATGCAGGAAGATTGTTCCCGATGTTGGGGAAGTCCAGGACAAGGGGTCACAGCTTAAGGATAAGGGGGATATCCTTTAAAACCGAGATGAGAAGAACTTTTTTCACGCAGAGAGTGGTAAATCTCTGGAACTCTCTGCCACAGAGGGTAGTCGAGGCCACAGTTCATTGGCTATATTTAAGAGGGAGTTAGATGTTGCCCTTGTGGCTAAGGGGATCAGGGGGTATGGAGAGAAGGCAGGTACGGGATACTAAGTTGGATGATCAGCCATGATCATATTGAATGGCGGTGCAGGCTTGAAGGGCCGAATGGCCTCTACTCCTGCACCTAATTTCTATGTTTCTATGTTTTCTATGATTAAGGCTCCCGACATCTCCGACGCTCCAGGGAAAACATAGCAAGATTTTCCCAACCTCT
>JAWMAR010005506.1:0-28445 GCA_036785375.1 Leucoraja ocellata
AAATGTTTATAGGGGGGTTGCACGTAAGGTCACTGGGTCATCGGGATCGATGCACGGAGCTGCTAAATCCATCTGGAGGACATCCGTCACTTCCGGTATATGTTATTAATACAAGAAACGCGTACTTTTCTACCTGTTAAAACACGCCAAACTGTTGAATCTTTGCGCTGAAAAAAATTCTGCGAGTCGGAGTAAGTGTGAAAGACATGTACCCAACTTTAGAATTCCAAAGGTGAAGCGAAATGAAGGTATAGAGAAGCGGGAGGTGAAGGGTCAACAGCAGCCAAAGTGCTTGACGAATATTGGCCGTTTGCTCACTGCATTTCATCAACTAAGGCATTATTTGTGTTTTTTCTTGATGCCTTTGATATCCAAAAATTCTCAGAAGTGATAAATCTGCTGTAAATGTTTCTTCAGGTGCGTTTTCATTTTGTATGTAAAAACCCACTTGAGAACCATGGACGATTTAAAAAAATTACAGCCAGATTTATCACTTCTGAAACATTTTTAGATGCCAAAGGAATCAAGAAAAAACACAAATAATGCCTTAGTTGATGAAATGCAGTGAGCAAACGGCCAATATTCGCCAAGCACTTTGGCTGTTGTCTCTTCAGCTCTCGCTTATATCTACCGTCATTTCTCCTCACTTTTGGAAATCTGAAGTAGGCTAAATGTCTCACACGCTCATCCCGATTTCCATAATTATTTACAGCGCAAAAAATGATCATTTCAGCTGGTTTTAACGGGCCGCTACGCTGGAAACAATGCTAAGTACGGGTCATGGGTCATGGGTCGTGACCCGACTGCCGTGAAACATCCCTATACATTTTGAATCTGGTGATTTTCTTTTTTAATGTTTTTTAAATCATTTCTTTTAAATGGCTCAAATGCTGTGTTTGAGTTGATTTTATATACCACTTGAACTCTGTAATTCATTCATCTAATCACATTGTTCACAACTGCAATATTTGGGAAAATAATAGCAATATGGAAATTGCAGTTGCTCTAGCCCTGGAATGTTACTTAATGTTTTGTGTCTATGGAGTTGTTTCTCAACAATAACATGGATCTGGTCTTAACAATAGCCAGAGTGGAATGATATATGTCTGTAATGGTAGGATTATCTAAGCCTTTTACAAAATTAAATGTTGCCATGAGGATTCGACTATCTAACTATGATATATATATATATATATATATATATATATATATATATATATATATATATATATATATATATATATATATATATATATATATATATATAACTATATAACTCTATGATCTAACTACAGTGAGAGATTGAACAGGCAAAATAAAATGTTCAATATGCCACAGAAGTAATAAAAGTTTTCTTACGTTTCCTTCTTAACGGGGGAACCTGGAGAAGGACAAGTCTAGTCGCCTGCGTTGCGTTTGGAGCAATTTACCTCAAAGCAGAATGGAGGACTAGTAGATGTAGACGTCATGGACAAAGAGAAGATTCTTTAGATTCCAGAGCGGAGGCGGAAGCAAAGATCCGACCTTTGGGCGGAAGCAAGATGGCGGAGGCTGGTTATTAAAATGGCTCCTATAATTACCCATGAATATGCCCATGACCGCACTACGTGTTTATGTAGGAGTCGGCCAACTTGCTCCGCTATAGGACCTCTGCTCTTCACAGCTGCATTCCCGCACCACTTCCACAAAGGCGCTACTGGCGGGAGGAAGGACGCTTTAGGACGGCGCACCTGTGCTGGCAAAGCGGGACGGCAGGTCTTAGGCTTCCGGGTGGAGGGAGAAACGCCGAATGTTGTTTCCAGTGTGTTTTTTAGGGGCTTTGGTGTATTGAGGGTGGGATGTAGAGAAAAAAAGAGGGGGGGGTGGGAGGATGGAGGGAGGGAGGGAGAGAGGGAAGAGAAAGTTTGGGAGTTTTGAGGAGGGTTTGGAGATTTATGTTTCAATGCTGCCAACATTGGGTGAGAGTTGGGAGTGAGAAATTGCGAGAGACCAAGCCCGAGGGAGCATAGCGACCGTAGGAGGGGGGGGGGGGGTGTGGGAGGAGGTGTTCCCCCTCCCATTGGTACGGAACATTTGCATTTTTCAGCTTGAAATTGTGCAATATGGTGCATAATGTAGCGAGTCTTAACTTACACTTGAATGCAATATATATGCTTTAAATTGGATTGGAGCATTTTAGAAAGGGGGAAGGCTGTGCGATCACTGATCACCGGCCTTGGGGGTACCCGATGAGTGAGTGGAGTAACTGAATGGGGAGAGGGTGTGGAAGAAGGGTGTCACCCCTCCCAGGATAGGACCTTTTTTTAAATTTGATATATTAAAATCATGTTTTAGTGCACTGTAGAAGTATGATTTCAATGTTTTTTGTATTAAGTATTTTAAGGGGTAACTTTATCCACACAATGGGTGATGGGTGTATGGAACAAGCTGCCAGCGGAGATAGTTGAGGCAGGGTCCATCCCAACATTTAAAAACAAGTTAGATTGACACATGGATAGGACAGGTTTGGATGTATGGACCAAAAGCAGGTAGTGTAGCTGGGACATGTTGGTGGGTGTGGGCAATTTGCGCCGAAGGGCCTGTTTTCACACTGTATCACTCTATGACTACATTATACCTCCACCATGCATGAATGCTTCAAAATCAAGTGATCGAGTTTTATTGCCATATACTTCCAGCACTTCCATTCAATATAATCATGGCTATTCATCTAAAATCAGTCCTCTTTCCTGTTTTTTTCCCCCATATCCCTTGATGCCGTTAGCCCCAAGAATTAAATGCAACTCTCTAATGAAAAACATCCAGTGAATTGGCCTGCACTGCCTTCTGTGGCAGAGAATTCCACAGATTCACAACTCTCTGCGAAGAAAGTTTGTTCTCATCTCAGTCCTAACTGCCCCCTCCCCCCGCCACCCCCCCCCCCCCCCCCCCAACATTGATTCTTAAACTGTGACCCATCGAGAACATTTTTCCTGTAGTTACAGTAAGTGAAAATCTAGCAGTCAGGGCAGGATGCTTTCTCCAACCACCCCCATTTGAAGGCCACTACCCTCCACCGTTTCTACCCAGTGCTTGGTACTTACTTCCAGCAGCCACTGGTTGTCCTCCAGGATGCACCGAGCCGCAGCCTGATCCATGCCGGTCACCTGCGCGAATTCGGCACAGAGACTCTCACGGCAGCGGCGCAACGCTTCGACTCCTCCGACGGCCCGGGACTCTTGCACTGAGGCTGCTCCATGGTCGGGGCTGCAGTGAGCGACTCGCCAGCCCGGCAAACACTCGCCAGCCTCGCTCCGCGTCCGTATCTGTCCCCGCCGCTGCTTCTGCGTCCTACACCCACGTCCCATGCATTTGATAAGAGTTTTGAAAATTTTGTTGATCACAGAATTTCTCACTCCAGAGCGAGATAAATTTGTGATGAGCGTGAGAATTTGGGGAAATGCGTGATTCTACGCTCAATGCATGGGAGTTGGCAGCCCTGCCTCGCTATCCCCTCTACCCCTCTCTCTCTCTCTATCCCTCTCTCTCTATCCCTCTCTCTCTCCCCCTTTCTCTCCTCTCTCTGTCCCCATCTCTCTTTGCTTTCTCTCTCCCACCCCTCTCTCCACATCTTTCTCTCCCCTCTCTCTCTCTCTCCCTCCCACCTCTCATCCCTCTCTCTCCCTCTCTCTCTATCCCCCCTCTCTTCCGCTCTCTATCCCCTCAACCCCTCTCTCTCTCTCCCCCTTTATCTTTCCCCTCTCACGCTCTTTCCCCTCTCTCTCTCTCCTCTCTCCCTCTCTGTCTCTCCTCTCTCCACCCTATCTTCCCCTCCCCTCTCTCTCCCCCTCTCTCTTTCTTCCCCCTCTCTCCCTCCCACCTCACTCACCCCCCTCTCTCTTGTCCCCTCTCCTCTCTCTTTCCCCCCTCCCCCCCTCTCCCCTGTCTCCCATCTTTCCCTAACTCTCTTTCCCCCAAATATCTATCCCCTCTCTTTCCCCTAACTCCCCCCCTCTCTTTCTTCTCCCTCCCCTTCTTCTCTCTCTCTCTCACCTCTTTCTCTCTTCCCCCCTTTCCCACCCCACTCTTCCCCCTTTCTCTCCCCTACCTCTATATCCCCTCCCACTCCCCCCCCCCTCCCGCCTCTTCTCTCTCTCCCCTCCCACCTTCCTCTTCTCTCTCTCCATTCACTCCCCATCTGTCTCCCCCTTCTCTCTCCTTTCACCCCCCAACCCCCCTCTCTCTCTCCCCACTGTCTCCCTGTCTCCTTCCCCTCTCTCTCCCCCCACCTCCCTTTCAGAGTCTGTCCATTCGACACAGAGACTCTCGCGGCAGCGGCAGCGGCGCAACGCTTCCGACGCCGACGGCCCGGGACACTATCACTGTCCGGAGTGCTCCAGGGCCAGAGCTGCAGCGAGCGACTCTCCAGCCCCGGAAACACTCGTGAGCCCGGCAAACAATCGACAGCGCCGGCTCCCGCATCTGTTCCCGCCGCTGGTTCTGGTCCCATCCCTCAGTCCCGGCTCTCCAACAACCGCTGACCATGCAGTTTATCCGAGTTTTGAAATTTTCGTTGATCACAGAATTTCTTACCAGAGAGCGTGAGAAATTTCTGATCAGCGTGAGGGCGTGAGAATCTGTTTGAGGGCGTGATTCTCACGCTCAAAGCGTGAGAGTTGGCAGCCCTGATGTTTCGATGTTTCTATCTTGAGATAGGGAGGGAGAGAGAGCGAGAGAGAGAGGGGGAAGGGAGGAATGGGGAGAGGGGGGGAGAGGGAATGAGTGTGAGAAAGTTTGGGAGAGTTTTGAAACGTTATGGGAAAGTTTTGGGGAGAGAGAGAGGGAGAGAGAGAGAGGGAGAGGGAGAGAGTGAGAGAGGAAGAGAGTGAGGGAGAGAGAGAGGGGGTGAGAGGAAGGGAGAGAAGGATGGAGTGTGAGAGAACGTTTGGTAGTTTTGGAAAGTTTTGAGATAGTTTTGTACAGAGAGAGGGAGAGAGAGAGAGAGAGAGAGAGGAGCAAGGGTAAAATAAAGGAGGGGGTGAGGGAGAGAGAGGAGGAAGGAGAGAAGGAGGAGATATATAATCGGAGGGGTAGAGAGGGGAGAAGGGGAGATATTAGAGAGAGAGAGAGTTTTGGAAAGTTTTCAGATAGCTTTGAGAATGTGTCTGATTCTCCTTTCTCTCTCCTTCTCTCTCTCTCCCACCTTCCCTCCCTCTGTGTGTGTGTGTGTGGGAGAGATAGAGCGAGAGAGAGGTATTCACCTCTCCCTCTCTGGGCGGCACGATGGCACAGCGGTAAAGGTGCCGCCTCATGGCGCCAGAGACCCCGGTTCGATCCCGACCACGTGTGCTGTCTGTAGGGAGTTTGCACGTTCTCTCCACATGACCTGCGTGAGTTTTCTCCGGGCGCTCCGTTTCCCCCCACACTCCAAAGACGTGCGGGTGTGTAGGTTAATTGATAAATATTGTAAATTGTCCCCCTGTGTGTGTGTGTGTGTGTGTGTGTGTGTGTGTGTGTGTGTGTGTGTGTGTGTGTGTGTGTGTGTGTGTGTGTGTGTGTGTGTAGGATAATGTTAGTGTGCGGGCATCCTTGGTCGGCACGGACTCGGTGGGCCGAAGGGCCTGTTTCCATGCTGTATCTCTAAACTAAACTAGCAAAGAGGTCCGCACCTGGAATATTGTGTGCAGTTTTGGCCTGTTAGCCTTCATAACAAGAGGAGTTGAGTCTAGGAGCAAAGCGATGCTTCTGCAGTTGTACAGGGCCCTGGTGAGACCACACCTGGAGTATTGTGTGCCCGCACACACGCACGCCCTCCTCGCGCGCACGCATGAACACCACCACTCTGAAGTTGAATAAGGATTGAATTTAATAGGTGGTAGACACAAATGCTGGAGAAACTCAGCGGGTGAGGCAGCATATATGGAGCGAAGGAAATAGGCAACGTTTTGGGTCGAGCCCCTTCTTCCGATGCTGCGGTCAAACTTGCAAATATGCTCCGAAAGTAATTGAAAACTGCAATTCCTTTAAAATTCATCCCACTCTCTCCCCTCTCCTCTACCTTTCCCTCTCCCCATCTCTCCTTCCCTCCGTCCCACCTTCCTCCTCTCTTTCACTCAATTCTTCATTTCTCCCTCTCTCTTCCCCCCCCCCACCTCCCCTCCTCCCTCCCACAGCCCACACTCCTTCATCTCTCTCCCTCCATCACTCTCTTTCCCTCTCCCTCCCCTCTCCCTCTGTCTAGCTCACCTCCTCCCCTCCATCTCTCTACCCTCCCCTCTCCTCTCCTGCCCTCTTTCACTCTCCTTCTCTCTGTCTCTCTCTCCCTCTACTCTATTTTCCTCTCACTCTCTTGTTTCTCTGTCCCTCTCTGTCTCTCTCTCTGTCTCCTCTCCTCTATTTCCCCCTCCCCCCCTCTCTCTCTCTCCCTCTCACTGCCTCTTTCTCCCTCTTCTCTATTTCCTCTCCCTCTCTCCTTTTCTCTCTCTCTCTCTCTCTCTCTCTCTCTCTCTCTCTCTCTCTCTCTCTCTCTCTCTCTCTCTCTCTCTCTTTCTCTCTCTCTCTCTCTCTCTCTCTCTCTCTCTCTCTCTCTCTCTCTCTCTCTCTCTCTCTCTCTCTCTCTCTCTCTTCTCTCTCTCTCTCTCTCCCTCTCTCTCGCTCTCTCCCCTCTCCTCTCCCCCTCCTCTCATAATGACCTACTTCTCACCATTGACTCTGGCGACTGTGCAATCCTGTTCCTTCTCGACCTCAGCGCTGCATTCGACAGTCAACCAGACCATCCTAATTGACCTTCTCTGGTACGGGGTTGGTATTGATGGCACTGCCCTGAGCTGGTTCGTCTCGTATATCAAAGGTATGAGTTCATCTACTAACATAGGTAACTCTTTCTCCTCCCCAGCTCCCTCAGCTTCGGCGGCGGCAAAATAGCAAAAATAAAACCTTTCCTCCAATTTGACGACCTCGAAAAGATCATCCACTCATTTATCTACTCCCACCTCGATTACTGCAACTCCCTTTTCACTTGCTATGTACCACTGTTTGTAGCCCGTTAGTACCTGCACTAATGTAAAGCACTTTGGTCAACGAGAGTTGTTTTTAAATGTGCTATAGAAATAAAATTGACTTGAATGCATCCACGATTTCTAGAGCCACTTCCTGAAGTACCCTGGGATACAGACCATCAGGCACTGGGAATTTATCATGCTTCAGGCCCATCAGTCTATCCAACACCATTTCCTGCCTAATGTGGATTTCCTTAATTTCCTCTGTCACCCTAGGTCCATTGGGCACTAGGACATATGTGAGATTGTTTGTGCTTTCCTTAGTGAAGACGGATCCAAAGTACCTGTTCGACTCGTCTGCCATTTCCTTGTTCCCCATAATAAATTCACCTGTTTCTGTCAAGAGACGCACATTTGTCGTAACTCATTTTTTCCTCTTCACATACCTCAAGATGCTTTTACTATCCTGCTTTATATTCTTGGCTAGCTTACCTTCGTACCCCATCTTTTCTCCTCATATTGTCTTTTTAGTTAACTTCTGTTGCTCTTTAAACATTACCCAATCCTCTTGCTTCCCGCTCATCTTTGCTATGTTGTACTTCTTCTCTTTTATTTTTATACTATCCCTGACGTCAGCCAAGGTCGCCCCTTACTGCCCTTGGAATCTTTCTTTCTCTTTAGAATGAACTGATCCTGCACTTTCTGTATTATTCCCAGAAATACCTGCCATTGTTGTTCCACTGACGTCCCTGCTAGTGTATCTTTCCAGTCAACTTTGGTCAGCTCTTCCCGCATGGCTCCATAATCCCCTTTGCTCAGCTGCAATACGGACACTTCCGATTGACCCTTCTCCCTCTCCAATTGCAAATTAAACTTGACCATCTTATTGTCACTACCTCATAAAGGCTCCTTTACCTCGAGTTCCCTTACCAAATCCGGTTCATTACATGACGCTAAATCCAGAATTGCCTTCTCCCTGGTAGGCTCCAATACAAGCTGCTCGAACAATCCATCACGGAGGCACTCCACAAACTCCCTTTCTTGAGGTCCAGTACCAACCTGATTTTCCCAGTCTACCTGCATGTTGAAATCTCCCGTAACAACCACAGCAATAGACAATAGACAATAGGTGCAGGAGTAGGCCATTCGGCTCTTCGAGCTAGCACCGCCATTCAATGTGATCATGGCTGATCTTCCCCGATCAGTACCCCGTTCCTGCCTTCTCCCCATATCCCTTAACTCTGCTATTTTTAAGAGCCCTATCTAGCTCTCTTTTGAAAGCATCCAGAGAACCTGTCTCCACCGCACTCTGAGGCAGAGAATTCCACAGACTCACCAATCTCTGAGAAAAGGTGTTTCCTCGTCTCCGTTCAAGTGGCTTACTCCTTATTCTCAAACTGTGGCCCCTGGTTCTGGACTCCCCCAACATCAGGAACATGTTTCTTGCCTCTAGCATGTCCAAGCCCTAAACAATCTTATATGTTTCAATGAGATCCCCGGCTAAACTCCAGAGTGTACAAGCCCAGCTGCTCCATTCTCTCAGCATATGACAGTCCCGCCATTCCAGGAATTAACCTTGTAAACCTACGCTGCACTCCCTCAATAGCAAGAATTCCTTCCACAAAGTAAGGGACCAAAATTGCACACACTACTGCAGGTGTGGTCTCACTAGGGCTCTGTACAACTGCAGAAGGGCCTCTTTGCTCGTATATTCGGTTCCTCTTGTTATACAGGTCAAAATACCATTCGCTTTCTTCACTGCCTGCTGTAACTGCATGCTTACGTTCATAGACTGATGTACAAAGACCCCCGGATCTCGTTGTACTTCCCCTTTTCCCAACTTGACGCCATTGAGATAGTAATCTGCCTTCCAGTTTTTGGTACCAAAGTGGATAACGTCACATTTATCTGTATTGAACTTCATCTGCCCACTCACCCAACCTGTCCAAGTCACCCTGCATTCTCATATCATCCTCCTCACAGTTCACACTGCCACCCAGCTTTGCATCAAATGCAAATTTGCTAATGTTACTTTGAATCCCTTCATCCAAATCATTGATGTATATTGTAAATAGCCGCGGTCCCAGCACCGAGCCTTGCGGTACCCCACTAGTCACTGCCTGCCATTCTGAAAGGGACCCGTTAATCCTTACTCTTTGTTTCCTGTCTGCCAACCACTTCTCTATCCATGTCAGCACTCTAGCCCCAATACCATGTGCCCTAATTCTGCCCACTAATCTCCTATGTGGGACCTTATCAAATGCTTTCTTACCAAAGGTATTTTCTCTCACCAGAAATTGGACAAATAGAATGTATTGTTCTGTCGGAAGTGACGGGTGCTGAGGAGAGACCTGGCCTGAATTACATACATTGATGATGTAATACATATAAATTCGATAGGCAGAAGTTTTACCCCAAGGTTGAAATGTCAAAAACTAGAAGGGACAACATTAATTGAGAGTGCCTACATTTAAAGGGAATGTACGAAGGAGACAGAAGGAGGGAAAATACGTGATAAAATGCAAATGAGACGCAGGAGATAGGAGGGCAAAATTAGGAGAAGTGGATAAATACGGGTGACTGTTGGAATGTGGTAGATTTTGGGACAATTGGGAGCGCCCTTGTGTTACGGGAGGGTGACACCATTTAGTCTTGGATTGGCTTGGATTGTTTTTCTGTGGAATAAGATACGACATTGTGAGAGGCATGGAGAATGTACATATTGATTAAGGTGTAGACATTGCGTTAAGTAGATATGATACCATACTTAACTTCAGCGGCGCTGCAGTTCTGCCACTGGCCGTGTGCGCGAATTTGGCGCCATGAAGGGGAGGGGAGGCGGGATTAATACCGCGTTATCCTGCCTGTGGGAGTCGATCTTTCTCAGGCTCGTAAACTGCTGCAGAAAAATCGCTGCGACATCCGTTCTCGGAAGTTTTTTTTTAATCGCTGGACAATTTAATCGTTGGAGTAAAATAAATCTCTACTTCTAACGCCGTCAACGCCGTCAACGCCGACAACGGGACGGCTGTCACGTAGAAGACAAAACATAAGGTAAGTCGTTTATTTTACATAAAAACTTGCTTCTTAGGATTACTTTAATCTAAATTTCATTGGCAAAAATGTGAGTATGGCCCCATATAAACCGGCAATGTTTTTCCTGCCGATATGGGTTTCAAATTCAGCGCAACCGCAACGATCGCATTCCAATCGATCGCGTTCCACAAAATCGCACTCGCAAGATGATTTAAATGCCCATTAATTTACGTTAATTAAACACTAAATTCCTTCCATTTGGCCTATAAATTCACGACAACCAGATTTAAAAGTCATATTAAACCATATAACATATAACCATATAACAATTGCAGCATGGAAACAGGCCATCTCGGCCCTACAAGTCCGTGCCGAACAATTTTTTCCCCCTTAGTCCCACCTGCCTGCACTCATACCATTACCCTCCATTCCCTTCTCATCCATATGCCTATCCAATTTATGTTTAAATGATACCAATGAACCTGCCTCCACCACTTCCACTGGAAGCTCATTCCACACCGCTGCCACTCTCTGAGTAAAGAAGTTCCCCCTCATATTACCCCATAAACTTCTGTCCCTTAATTCTGAAGTCATGTCCTCTTGTTTGAATCTTCCCTATTGTCAAAGGGAAAAGCTTGTCCACATCAACTCGGTCTATCCCTCTCATCATTTTAAAGACCTCTATCAAGTCCCCCCTTAACCTTCTGCGCTCCAGAGAATAAAGACCTAACTTATTCAACCTATCTCTGTAACTTAGTTGTTGAAACCCAGGCAACATTCTAGGAAATCTCCCTCTGTACTCTCTCTATTTTGTTGACATCCTTCCTATAATTGGGCGACCAAAATTGTACACCATATTCCAGATTTGGTCTCACCAATGCCTTGTACAATTTTAACATTACATCCCAAATTCTATACTCAATGCTCTGATTTATAAAGGCTAGCAAACCAAAAGCTTTCTTTACCACCCTATCTATATGAGATTCCACCTTCAAGGAACTATGCACGGTTATACCCAGATCCCTCTGTTCAACTGCATTCTTCAATTCCCTACCATTTACCATGTACGTCCTATTTTGATTTGTCCTGCCAAGGTGTAGCACCTCACATTGATCAGCATTAAACTCCATCTGCCATCTTTCAGCCCATTTTTTCCAAATGGCCTAAATCGCTCTGTAGACTTTGGAAACCCTCTTAATTATCCACAACACCCCCTATCTTGGTATCATCTGCATACTTACTAATCCAATTTACCACACCTTATTCCAGATCATTGATGTACATGACAAACAACAAAGGACCCAACACAGATCCATGAGGCACCCCACTAGTCACCTGCCTCCAACCCGATAAACAGCCATCCACTATTACCCTGTTATATTGTGAATTCTTGTGTGAATGTTATTTGGACACTTGAGCAATTTAAAAATGTTAGCCTTTACTTAAGAAATGGATAGATGTTTAGATCTAGTAAATGAATGTTGTAATTTGCTACAATTAGGTAACGAACTAATTATATCCTTTAATTTCAGGTCACCCAAGTAAGATTGTTTCAGAATGCTTCATCTATAATAACTGACAATTTCATTCAGTTCTCTTAATTTTTCAGAAAGTTGTCGGCTGGATCACAGCTTTTGAGTTAAGTCAATGGAAAAGCAATAGGGAACAAGATGCTAATTTCCGAGTATGCAAATGGCCATAACTGTTTTCATAATGAAGCTATGAAAGTGAATTAGGTGTCAAATTAAACCTCGTTTTATGCTTTATCTGATGGGATTAATTGCAGACACGATTTTTTTTAAATATTGCTACTTTGAGGTGAACGAGGCAACGTTGAAATACATGTTTGCACAGTGACTGTTGCTGTATAGAACGCTCTGCCATGATTGGTTTGTAAGGCGAATATGATAGTGGCGTTTAAGAAATTTCGAGGAGCTTCGCTGTTCCATTCTATTAAGGAATGGTTAGATATGTAAGACATGTATAAAGATGAGATACATACACACATTGTCGCCGAAAGGCATGTTTCTGCGCTGTCCCTTTCTAGGTTCTAAGTCTAGATGCTGGATATGTGCAGCCCCTTTTGTAATATCATTGATGGCGCCGCCCGTCTGTTGGGAATCAATTCTGCAATGACTTTCTAGATGAGCAATAGGAGCCTCTCTCTGGAACCGGGGGAAATCCACTGCCAGCTTTCACCTTCGACCGCTATATCGCTATTTGTTGCCAGAAGCTGAAAACAAAATATTGCACCCGGCAAACAGCGGCTGCGGTTCTCGCAATCATCGGCGTTCTGTTCTGTCTGAAAAACATTCCATTCTCATTCACATTTCAGGCGGGACAGATAATCGATAACGTATCATGGTTCCGTTAATTGAAACCAAGCGATTTCATTGAGCCTGGATGGGTGGGATTGGACAGCTTCGACAGGATTGTAACTCCTCTCGTCCCTTTCGTTGTAATCCTGCTTCTCAACGCTCTGACAGTCCGCCACATTGCAGTAACCAGTCGGGTCCGTAAAGAACTGAGAGGGCAGTCCAAAGGGAAGAAGGGCAGTGACCCGCAGATGGAGAGCAGGCGGAGATCAATGGTTTTGCTTCTCACGCTATCCGGCAGCTTCATCCTCCTATGGCTGACTAACGTTGTAGATTTTTTCTATTATCGGATCAAAAAACCTGATTATAACGATCATGAAGACATTTTTCACGAAGTAGGTTCTTTGCTAAAGAATCTTAGCTGCTGCACGAACACTATTATTTACGCTGTCACCCAGTCCAAGTTTGGGGAACAGATGATGAGCGCTGTAAAATCTCCTGTCACCTCCTTGTTTCGGTTCATCAATAAAGTCGTGTCCTAACCGAAACCAAAAGGCATTACAATATCCGAGGTGCAGATTTCGGCCCCGGATATTCGCCGCATCTGTCATGGAACCACATATCGGCTGCATGCAAAATAGGCGTCATATCTTCTGTGATCTCCGACCAATCAGCATATCTGCTGCCCTCGCAATTGTGGCGCCACTGATAGAACATCTCTGCAATCTATGCCGGATGCCAACGGGACCGGCATCGTCCCCTGCGATACAACACCCAATTTTAATCGGCGATGTAATGAACAATTTCCGCTGCCACCAATCCCTCTCAGTTTCCGATGGGCCCCAACATTCATGAATGTGACGGGATAGATGAGCTATGATTGAATGTAGACTTGATGGGCCGAATGGTAAAACTTTGCGCATATAACCTTATGAACATATTACGTTACTTCGTCACTTTAGAATTCAGAACGAGTTTCTCATGACAGGTGGAAGAATGAGCAAGCCATTTTGCAGCTTTATAATATTTTGGTTAAGCAGAAATTGGATTATTGTGCGTAGTTCTTGTAATCCTATTAAGGATGGAATAAGGTGTCTCTGGAGCGTGTTCCTGCTCTCGCTAGCACGGGGAACTGGAAGCAAACCGGAGATAACAACCCTGGAGGTCCTGCTTTTCAGCATTTTTCCGAGCGCTCTAAAGTCACGCTGCAGAATATTCATCCCCTTTTTTCCGACATCGTTTGTGCCGACATGCACTACCCCTTCCGGATGTTCACCTTCGCCCTTGAGGATTTTCTGCACTCTGTCCATGACATCCTGGATCCTGGCACCGGGAAGGCAGCACACCATCCTCGCATCCCGTCTGTTGCCGCAGAAACCCCTGTCCGTACCTCTCACGACGGAGTCTCCCACTACAATGGCCTTGCCTGCCTTAGGCCTTTTTGGTTTTGGCTCAATAGCCCTATTCGCATCGCAAGCCATTCCGCCGCTCACGTCTTCTGTCCCAATAGCTTTTAAGCGGATGCATCTGTTTACAAGAGGTACACCACCCGGGGACGTTGGCATTCCATGCTTCCCTCCCTTTCTCACGGTCTCCCACCTTCTCTCTTCCAGTACCTTAGGTGTAACAATCGTACTGTAGGACTTTCGAGGAACGACTCCGTTTCTCGTACGAACCGGAGGTCATCCACTTGCTTCTCCAGTTCCCCAACACGGCCCTTCAGGAGCTCTACCTGGATGCACTTCTCGCATTTGTAGGAGCCAGACGCACCAGCGGTGTCCTTGACCTCCCACATACTGCAAGCATCACACTGAATCAGCTTGCCTGACATCTCCTTCTTTTGTCTCCCTCTCAAGCGTATTGCGTGGTCTCCTCTCCTCCTCGCCAAAGACTCGCAATTTACTCACAGGGCACTTCCCTCACTAGGCCCTCACTCACTGCCGCTCGCTAAGAGCTGTCCTGCTTAAATTGACTGATAAATTGCCTGATTTACCAATTTACAAAGCAAATTCCTCAGTTTTCAACTGTTTTCACCCCTCTGACTCACTTCTCTCCTCCCACTTGGGCTAGAGCCAATCAGTCGTATCTCTTGCTAATCTGCTGCTGCTGCTGTTGTTCCTCCCAAATCTACAGCAGTTCTGAACAAAGACTGTGCGTCCTTGGCCTTTAGCTGTTTTCACCCTCTCCTCCCACTTGGGCTAGAGCCATTCAGTCGTATCTCTTGCTAATCTGCTGCTGCTGTTGTTCCTCCCAAATCTACAGCAGTTCTGAACAAAGACTGTGCGTCCTTGGCCTTTAACTGTTTTCACCCCAGCGTTACGAACTTCTCTAACTTCAAGTAACCATTGTCCTCTCTCTCTCTCCATTTCTTCCCTTCCAAGTTCATCGACCGGTCTTACTATCTCCGAGTACTTTTTATCTCTGTTTGCAATATTGTTGCCTTCTCCCAGCTAACAACGATCTATTGGACATTTCCTTGATCTCCATTCCCTGTGTCATGTTTTCACACCTTCACGCTTCCTTATCTATGTATATCCCTCCCCACTGATGTCAGGCTGAAGAAGGGTCCCGACCCCAAAGGCCACCCATTCCGTTCATCCAGAGATGCTGACTGTCGCGATGAGTTAGTCCAGCATTGTGTATCATATAAACCTAGCAACATAGAAAATAGGTGCAGGAAGAGGCCATTCCACCCTTCGAGTCAACATCGCCATTCATTACGATCATGGCTGATCGTCCCCAATCAATACCCCATGCCTTCCTTCTCCCCATATCCTTTGATTTCATTAGCCCCTGGAACTCTATCTAATTCTCTCTTATTTCCAATCTGTGGCAGGGAATTCCACACGTATCCATCTGCACGCGATTGCCCCATAACCATCTAAACGTTTCCTGTCCACCTGCACATCCAAATGCATTTGAAATGCTGCTGTCGTACATGTCTGATCCAGCGACTCTGGCAATACCCTTACCTACTGTCTGAACAATTGACTACAGTTTTCTATTGCATCTTGGTCTTCTCACATTAAACGAATATCACCTGGGTCTTAATTCCCCTATTCTGGATACATGACTCCTTGCATTCACCCTACCATTTACCGTCATGAGTTTATATACCTTTCTAAGAACACTTTCGAGCTTTCTGCGTCCCAATGAATAAAGAGCTAGCCTGTCGAACTTCTCATTATATCTCAGGCCCCGAAGACCTGCCAGCATCCCCGTAAATGCTCTTTGCACCCGTTCCAGCCCAACACCACCCTTCCTGTGGCAGGGTGAAGAAAGCTGAGCCAAGTGACAATGTGTTATACAACAGCAATATAATAACTCAACTTATATTCTCAATACTCTGATTGATGAAGGCAGGTGTACCGAAAACGTTTTGACCAAACTGCCTATCTGTGACTCCACTCCTGTGTTAATATGCACCTGCACTCTTAGATCGTCTGCTCCACCACACTCCCCCACACTCCCCCACGGCCCCGTCATGCCCTGTACTAAAACACTACCCATACTACCCATATTTATCTTGCCAAAGTGCTAAACCTCGCACTTATCTGCATTAAATCCTCTTAACATTTCCCCGGTCGGCTTGTCCAGCTGATTAATACCTTTCTGCATTTTTTGATGATCAACTTCTCTGCAATACTAGCCATCTTACCAATGCCTTGTGCATTCTCATCCAAATTGTTGATGTAAGGCAAACAGCAGCAAGCCCCATGAATCGTACTAATGGCAGTGGAGTGGGTGTTACAGAGATACAATGTAGACGGAGACAGTTTGACTGGTCGGTGAACTGGGAAGGGAAGGGAATAGATATATAGGGCCAGCATAGGCTACTTGAAGTTAGATAAGTCAATGTTCATACCGATGTGGGGAAAGAGACGTCTGCAAAATACGAGGTGCTGTTCCTCCAATTTGAGCTGGGTCACTCTCTGACAACGGAGAAGGTATGAATGAAAATATACTTGGACTTTGGATGAACAGGGAGGTGCTAAGTATGATCAGAAAATAAAACGAAACGTATTTGATAATTGAAAAGTTTAAATGAGACACGACGTTTCAAATTAAATAAAAACATTAAATGACTCGCATGCTTCGCGAAACATGAAAGGGCGAAGAACTGCTGCAGCAGGTTGGAGAAAAGAAAGTCAATAGGGGTTTTCAAAGCATGAAGCTATCCACTCCGAAAGCAGGACCAATCGGGATAAATAATATACTTAGAGACAGGAGTTGTCTTAGTAAACGTTGGTTCTCTTTTCCATTATAGATGAGGCTCTCACTAGGATCTACTCGATGTCCCGCAGCTCCGTTCTTCGTCTCCTCCCCCCAACCGTAACAAGGCCAGAGTCCCCTTGGTCGTCACCTTACACCCCATCAGACGTCACATACAGCATATAAACGTCAAACATTTTCGCCACCTCATTTAAAGGCCGCGTAACATTCCAGCGCCCGCCGGTGGCTCCAACATTGTGACTGGTGGGCCTGGCGCGGGGCCGTACATCGCCCGGCGCGGCCTCAAACGGCCGTGGGACTTACCATCGCCCGCCTGGGGCTTCGAAAACGGGAGATAAATGGTGCAGGGGAGAGAAATTACTTTTTCTTCCTTCACAGTGAGGAGGAGATTCATTGTGATGGATGTTTGTGTAATTTGAATTGTTTGTATGTCTTGTAGGGATTGTTTTTGTTTGTATGGCTGTGGAAACTGAGTTTCTTTTGAGCCTCACTGAGGTTCAAATGACATGTAATAAATATTTTATCTGCTCCCCACTGCTCTAGTTCGTCCATCTGTCACTGCCCCCCCCCCCCCCCCCCCCCCACTTTCCAACCACTTCCTTCAGTAAAATCCAATAATCAGTGCCAGAAGTCATACAAATGTATCCCTCGTAGATTCACATCTGTCTGGAGTCAAGAACCGGCCAAGCAGGAAACTATTTTCTGCTGTAGGAAGGAACTGCAGATGTTGGTTTACACCGAAGATGGAGGCAAATGTTGGTGTAACTCAGCTGGACAAGCATCAGCCTTGGATAGAAGAAATAGGTGAACTTTCAAGTCGAGACATTTCTTGTGACGAAACATTACCCATTCTTCTATTCAGAAATGTTGCCTGTCCCGCTGAGTTACTCCAACTTTATGTGTCTATCTCCTTTTTGCCGCCGGTCCTGATTTGTCCCGTTTTTCCCGAGCTTCGTGCCCCTTCCGACAATCATTCTGGGAAAAGATCTCGATCCGAAACGTCTCCAATCCATTTTCTGCGGAGATGCTGCCTGGACCGCCGAGTTACACCAGCATGTTGTGTCGATCTTCAGCGTTAGATTGGAGATAAACGATGTAGTGGGAACCTGAGGGGGCTCCTGCGTCACACAGGGTGGTGGGTAGACGTTGGTGGATGTGCTGAAACGATTGTCGGGGGTCCTTGTCTGGAGTAAATTTCGGAATATCTTCGGTGTAAACCAGCATCTACAGTTCATTTCTCACATATCTACACCTCTGCACGTGATGATGTTACTTGTGTGACTTGCTACTATATGATGGTCATAATAGCCGGGCAACAACAAATAAAAAACGAATGAGGACAAACATCTGGTGTGACATTTGCCAAAGTTCGACTGGATTACAAATAATTTCCATCAGTTTCGGAATATCACTCAAGTACCAATGACTAAGGAGACATTGATCTCACAATCATGTGACCGTGGGTACATATGATGAGCGTTTGATGGCACTGGGCCTGAACCTCATTGAAACGTACAGAAAAGTAAAATACTTCGATACAGTGAATGTGGAGAGGATGTTTCCACTCTTGGGAGATCTAGGACGAGAGTTCATATCATCAGAATTAAAGGACGTTCCTGCAGGAAGGTGATGAGGAGGTTTTACTTTAATCGGAGGGTGGTGAAACTGTGGATGTCTTTGCCACAGAAGGACCTGGAGGCCAAGTCAGTGAATGTATTTCAGGCAGAGATAGATAGATTCTTGATTAGTACATGTGTCAGAGATTAAGGGGGTAAAGCAAGTGAACGTGCTTAGTTGGGAGAGAGAGACAGCCGTGATTGAATGTGTAGTAACGAACTACAGATGCTGGTTTCCATTGAAGGTAGACACAACATGCTGGAGTAAATCAGCGGGCAACATTTTGTGTCTAGCCATCATTCTAGGGCGGAATAGATTTGATGTGCCGAATGGCCTCATTCTGCGACAATCACATGATATTTTCATCTCATGAACATCTCTGTGTGCGGTTGGCTTTTACTACGAATGGCGGACGGGCGGTCATTTTCAGTCGCTGAACACATATCCAAATATGATATGAATAACGGTATATTATTATTGCCACGTGTACTGAGATAAAGAGAAAAGGGTGAAGTTTGCGTGTGTGCTACCTACCTGCATCAACCCATACTATGCATGAGTACAACCCAGTTACAGTCAATGCAAGAGGTAGTGCAACGAGAACGATACCAGTGAGCAAAATGTAATTTCACAGCATTGCATCGTTACGCTTCCAAAGAGAAAACGCCCACAATGAGGATGGTTGGAAGATCGGAACTACGCGCTGGTTTTGCGGAGGAACTGCCAGTTGTGCGGGAACGCACGTGACGCAACTGTCCCCGAGGCCGCTGGTTTTCTAACATTTCTATCTTCTGCAACCATTTAAGCGTAAGGGGGGAATTTTTAGGACCGAAATGAGAAAAATATTTTTCACACAGAGAGTGGTGAACCTCTGGAATTCCCTCTCACAGAAGGTAGTTGAGGCCAGTTAATTGGCTAAATTTAAAATGGAGTTAGATGTGGCCCTTGTGGCTAAAGGAATCAAGGGGGTATGGACAGAACGCAGGTACAGGGTACTGAGTTGGATGATCAGCCATGATCATATTGAATGGCGGTGCAGGCTCGAAGGGCTGAATGGCCTACTCCTGCACATATTTTCTATGTTTATATGAATCTATGCACGTCAAGAGTATAGCGTATAAGTGTATAAGACGTTGATGAGATCACACTTGGAGTATTATGTTCAGTTCTGAGCACCATGTGATAGGAATGATGTTGTCAAGGTGGAAAGATTGATGAACATGTTGCCATGACTACAGGGTCTGAGCTATAGGGAGAGATTGAGTAGGCTGCTGCTTTATATCTTGAAGCGCAGAATGACGAGGGGTTACCTTATAGTGCTATATAAAAACATGAGAGGAATACATCGGGCAGATCCACAGAGTCTCTTGCCCAGGGTATGGAATATAATGGAGCAGAAGACATAGTTTTAAGGTGAAGGGAAAAGATTTAGTAGGAATCTGAGAGGTAACTATTTTACACAAAGGGTGGTGGGTGTATGGTACAAGCTGCCAGAAGAGATAGTTAAGGCAGGGACTGTCCCAACATTTATAAAACAGTTAGACAGGTACGTGGATAGGACAGGCTTGGAGGTTTTTGTACCAAAGGCGGGCAGATGGGATGAGCGTAGCTGGGACATGTTGGCCGGTGTGGCCAAGTTGTATTACTCTATGACTCCATGATTCTAAGAGGGAATGAACGGGATAAAGTACCCTTGGTCCATCTGTGTATCATAGAAACATAAACACATAGAAATATATAAAATTATGTGTAGGAATAGGCCATTCGGCCCTTCGATCCTACACCGTCATTCAATATGATCATGGTTGATCATCCAACTCAGTATCCTGTACCTGCCTTCTCTCCATAGCACCCTGGCCCCTTTACCCACAAGGGCCACATCTAACTCCCTCTTAAATATAGCCAATGAACTGGCCTAAACTACCTTCTGTGGCAGAGAGTTCCGGAGACTCACCACTCTCTGTGTGAAAAATGTTTTTCTCATCACGGTCCTAAAGGATTTCCCCCTTAAGACATATCTATTCTGCATGGCCTTTGTAGACCAGTGAGGTGTTGAATTGTTTATTAACTTTATTTGCTTGGTTTTGCTGCGTTGTTCGTACTCGTGTTTTATGTTTTTTAATTTATTTTTTGGATTTTTTTGTATGTAATTTATGCGCCTCGTATTAGTTGTATGTTCTGTTGTTCTGACTGTTTTATGATGTCTTGCTTGTTTTCTCTTTTCTGTACAGCAGTTTGGTCAGCTTTGGTTGTTTTTAAGATGCATAACAAATAAAGTTATTATTATTATTATTATTATTATTATTATTATTATTATTATTATTATTATTATTACTATTATTATTATTATTATCCTCAAACTTTGACCCCTTGTCGTGGACTTCCCCAACATCGAGAACAACCTTCCTGCATCTAGCGTGTCCAACCCCTTAAGAATGTTGTAAGTTTCTATAAGATCCCCCCTCAATCTTCAATATTCTAGCGAGTACAAGCCGAGTCTATCCAGTCTTTCCTCATATGAAAGTCCTGCCACCCCAGGAATCAGTCTGTTGAACCTTCCCTGTATTCCCTCTATGGCAACAATGTCTTTCCTCAGATTTGGAGACCAAAACTGTACGCAATACTCCAGGTGTGATCTCACCAATACCCTGTGCAACTGCAGTAGAACCTCCCTGCTCCGATACTCAAATCCTTTTGCTATGAATGGTAACATACTATCCGCTTTCTTCACTGCCTGCTGCACCTGCATGCCTACTTTCAAAGACTGGTGTGTCATGACACACAGGTCTCGTTGCATCTCCCCTTGTCCTAATCGGCCACCATCTGAAGTGCAGATAATCGGTATCATCTGCACATAATTCCAATTTGAGAGTGTGGTCCGATGTTTCATTCATTTGAGACTCTCAATGAAATCTGCGAGTTAAAAGTAATCTGCCAAAGCCGAGACTGCGGGTTCTGTCGTCATTTGTTGTTTTCTTTGCAAATTTCACAAAGTATCTTTGCACAGTTTTGTAATAACACTCCCTCTAGAGATCCGGTAATTGTTTTTTCCAAGTCGCTATTTTTGGAGGATGTTGCAAACTCAATATCTTTGTCGAGATCTGATCAGGTACAAAAATACTGGGATTGTGAATGCGCGCGACTCAATGTCGATCGCTTGCTTGGAACAAGGGTGTGTACTCCGTTTGGCACAGACAATGCGGGAGAAATATTATAGCGTGGAGAAGATATTGTACCCGATCATTGCGGTAATTGGAGTACCCGGTAAGTTACGGCGATGTTTCAAATTTACCAACTTTCTGCAAGAGATGGCGTTGTTCGTTTTTTGGCAAAGGAATGTAGAAAACTAGCAACATCGGAAACAATGCAGGAGTAGGCCATTCGGCCCATTGAGCCGCACCGACATTCAATATGATCATTGCCGACCATCCACAATCAATTTCTTCCCATATCATTATTTTCTCAATTTCCCTTGATTCCGTTCACTCTAAGTACTATATCTAACTCTCATTTGAATACATACAGTGAATTGGTCTCGAATGCCTTCCGTGTCAGATAATTCTACAGATTCAAATCTCTTTGGGTGAAAACGTGATCCTTTGGCTCAGTCCTAAAGACCGACCCCTTATTCTTAAACTGTGACTCCTTGGTCTGTATTCCCCCCAACATCGGGAACATTTCCCCACATCCAGCCTATCCAATGCTTTAAGAATTTTATGTTTATATACGACCCACTCTCATCCTTTTCTGCTGCAGTGAATTGAAACCCAGTCAATCCATTATTTCATCATATGTTCGTCCCTCCATCCCGGGAATTCACATGATGAACGTACGCTGCACTCCCTCAATAGCAAGAATGTATTTCCTTAAATTAGGAGACCAAAACTTCACATAATACTCCAGCTGTGTTCTCGCCATGGTCATGTGTACCTGCAATAGGACCTCCTTGCTCCAATACTCAAATCATCTCGATATAAAGGCCGACGTGCTATTTGCTTGCCTCACTGCCTGCTGTGCCTGTATGCTTACTTTCACTGTTTAATGTACTCTGGCCTCGTTGCACATCCCCTTTACTTAACTTGACACCCTTCAGATAATAATCTGCCTTATTGTTCTTGAATGAACGGTTTACAAGATGCCCTGTCGGCCTGATTCTTACGGCGACTTTGTTAAATGTCCACTGCTGTTTGAAAGATGGAACTGTACAGCAAAGGTGGTTTCCCTTGGATCCACAATGTCACAGAACCGGATAAATTGATCTGATCCCCCACCATGTGATCTACAGTACATCCCTCCACGTTTTGGTGATACATTTGCTCAACTAAAAGTTTCATAATGGGCTTGTCGTTTCTGCCTCCACCACCGCCCCTGACAGCGTGTACGAAACGCACATTATTCTCTGTGAAAAATTCATTCTCCCTCCCCAACAGGCCTCTCAAATGTTACTACACCCACGTACATGTTATGCACCGTAGTGTTTGAAATATCCACCCCGTGAAATAGGTTCTGATTGTTTATCTTATCAATGCCTCTCATACTTGTAAATTAATGTATTGGGTCTCCCTCTCAATCTCGGACGTTCCAGAGAAAATATCCCAAGTAGGTCCAAACTAATGTTAGAGCCCATATCCTCTAATCCATGATCATTCTGATAAACCACCCCTAACCGCTCCCTAAATTTGACAAAATGAACACAATACTTTAACGCAACCAAACACACGCGGCAACATGATCGCATAATCTACCTGTCTTGCCTCGTTGGACCGCAAGCCCCCACTGTGTATCAGTGCTGTTAACGGTCCCTGTTTGCAGCTCACCGGACGCTTTTCCAGACAGAAAAGTGGTCTACTAAACACATTATTCCTTGATGTGGTGGCTAAGGCGTTTTAACATCCTGTACGCTGCTTAAACTATTTGGTATTTTGGCCGCCTAACTCAATTGATATATTTTATATTTAATTTGTTATTTTTGTGGAAAGCTACCATAAAACAGATCTAGATTTTGCAGAACTGACTGGCAATAGAGCATTCTAACTTGGAGTATTTTATGCAGTTTTGATCTCCCTCACATAGGAAGGAGGAGGAGAACGGACAAGGTGCAGAGGCGGTTTATCAGAATGCTTTCCAATAGAAGGTATTTTCTGTCTCGAGAAATTGTACAAATAAATTGTATTGTTGTGTCAAAATTGACGGGGGCTGCGGAGAGACCTGACGGAGGTACACGCATTGATGACAGGACTGTGCCTGTTGATCGGCAGCATTTTTACCCCAAGGATGAAATGTCAACAACGACGGCAAAATAGTAAGAAAAGGGTGCATACATTTAAAGGAGAAGGACGAATGGGGACAGATGGAGGGGAAAGGCGTGATAAAATGTAAATGAGACTCGTCTGATATGAGAGAAAAATTAGGAGAAGGGGATAATTAGGGGGTAACTGGAAAGTGGTAGATTTTAGGACAGATGGGAGCGCACTGTGTTACGGGAGGGTAACAGCTTTTATGGGACGTTGAATAGTCTTAGATTGTTTTTCTGTGGAGCAAGATAGAGGTATACGATATTGTCAGAGGCATGGAGAATGTACCCATTGATGAAGGTGTAGACATTGCTTTAAGGTGAACAAGGCAACTTTGAAATAGACTCTTGTTATCTAGAACGCTCGGCCAGAATTGACGAGTGATATTATAGTGGTGTTTAAGAATCTTCGAGGAGTTTCGCTGTTCCTTTCTATTAAGGAATGGATATATATATAAGACCTGTAGGTAGATGAGATAAATGTAACAACGTTATTTTCTGCACAAAAGGCATGTTTCTGCGCTGTTCCTTTCTAGGTTCTATAGTCTAGCCCATCTGGTTGCAACCAACTGCAATGATTTTCTAGATGAGAAAAACGAGCCTCTCTCTGGTCGGAATATACTTCAAACAGCCCTTGCTGTCCCTCTCTCTCCATCCCTTCCCCTTCCCAATAGAGCCACCAATCTTATTGTCTCCGACTACATTCTATCATTGTCCCGTCCACTCCCCTGACATCAGTCCGAAGAAGGGTCTCGCCGGAAACATCACCTCTTCCTTCTCTCCAAAAATGCTGCATGTTCCGCTAAGTTACTCCAGCATTTTGTGTCTACCGCCGGAATTTAAGTTTCAGATATTTAAGTAAGTATGTTTATTGGTCAAGTATTCACATACAAGGAATAGCAATGTTACAAAATTTTGAGATTTAAAAAATCAAGTCTGCAATTTATCCCATCAGATAAAGCATAAAATAAGTTTAATTTGACACCTAATTCACTTTCATATCTCAAATAATAAAGAAGTTATGGCCATGTTCATACTCGGAAATCAGCATCTTGTTCCGTATTGATTTTCTATGGACATAACAAAAAAGCTGTGATCGTGTGCAGTCAAAAGCCCATAACCTTCTTAAAAATTAAGAGAACTGAATGAAATTTTCAGTTATCATAGATTGAACCATTCTGAAACAAATATAAATAATCTTACTTGGATGATCTGAAATTAAAGCATATCATTAGTTAGTTACCCAATTGTAGCTAATTTCAAACTTCAATTACTAGATCTAAACATTTATCCATTTCTTAATAAATGATTAACATTTTTAAATAGCCTAAGTGTCCAAATAATATTCACAAATAATTCACCATAAAACATGATTTTTAAATCTCATTTACATCAATTTATAGGCCAAATGGAAGGAATTTAGTGTCCAATTGCTGTAAATTAAAGTCCATTTTAAATCGGCTTTCGAGTCGGTTCCTGTGAACGCGCTGGTTAAGAACGTTCACATTGCGTTGGATTTGTGCCCTCAAATGCCCAGAAAAATACTGCGGGATATAAAGAGCCCAAAATGAGCTACTCGCTATAGAAAACTTTATATCCAGGGTTCTTAAGAAGCCCCTTTTAATGTAAAAATAAGGTACATACCTTTAATTGTTTGCTTTATAAAACCCTGGGGCTGCGAGAGGTCGCGGGTTTAGAGAGTGATTTTTAAACTACTATAACTACTATACAAGGCCATAAAAACTAATAATACCTTTTGCGACGGGGTCTTTCAGCGATGTTTCGTTAATGATTTACTAGGCTGAACATTTTCGATTGCAACAGCCTAGTAAAAACCGCGTTTTAAACCCGCTCCCCTCTAAACAGCGCCAAAATCACACACGTGGGGTGGGACAGATTCTCAATGACGATTCAGGTCGGTTTTGTAACATACCTTCAAGGAATTTGCTTTGGTGCTCCGCCCACAAGTAACAACGTGACATACTGTCACAGTTACGAATGACTCAGAAAACACTAAACATTAATAATAATAAAACATTAATGATAAAAACACCAAATGATCATTATGGGAACCAACAAAATACCAGATCAAACGGAGGATAGATATTGTTGGCTGTTGAGTAGAGCAACACACCGTCTGGCTGTGGCAGTATTGACAGTCCGAGCCGTCTTCCAGAGGGAAGTGCTTCAAAGAGTTTGTGGCCAGGGTGAGAGGGATCAGATATGATCTTGCCCGCTCGCTTCCTGGCCCTTGTACAGTTCATCATGGACGAAATGTTGCAGCCAATAACCTTTTCTGCTGATCAGACGATACGCTGCAACCTCCAGGTGTCGTGCTTGGTGGATGAGCCAAACAAGACCATCTAGACTCGACCAAACAGACTCGACGATTGCGAGTAGAATTGGACCATCATTGCCTGTGGCAGATTGTGCTTCCTCATCTGCCGTAGGAAGAACATCCTCTGTTGTGCCTCTTTGACTGTGGACTCGATGAAGCACCCCACTTAAGGTCCTTGATGGTTCCCAGGAACTTAAAAGATTCCACAGCTGTGACTGTGGAGTTGTTGGTGGGGAGTGGGGTGAAGGAAGGGGGAATTCTACTCAAGACTACAACCAATATTCATATACCTTGTCTTATTTTTCCTTCTAGTCAATTTAATAGCGATCGTGATCCTATCGCGGGGGAAATGTGGTCTCTCCACCTGCACGACTCGCTACCTGGTGGCCATGGCAGCAGCGGATCTGCTAGTCATTGTCGCTGAAGTCATATTACGTCAGATCCACTCTTACTACTTCCCGGTGAATTCCTGGACCTCACCGCCGTGTGCATTCTACGCCGACTGCTACGCCGTGTCTCCACTGACTGTTCCGTTTGGTTCACCGTCGCTTTCACATTCGACCGCTATATCGCTATTTGTTGCCAGAAGCTGAAAACAAAATATTGTACCCGGCAAACAGCGGCTGCGGTTCTCGCGATTATCGGCGTTCTGTTCTGTCTGAAAAACATTCCATTCGCCTTCACATTTCAGGCGGGACAGATAATCGATGGCGTATCATGGTTCTGTTACGTGAAACCAAGCTTTATCACGGAGCCTGGTTGGGTGGGATTGAACAGCTTCGAGAGGATTTTAACTCCTCTCCTCCCTTTCGTTGTAATCCTGCTACTGAACGCTCTGACAGTCCGCCACATTTTAGTAACCAGTCGGGTCCGTAAAGAACTGAGGGGTCAGTGCAAGGGCGAGAACTGCAGTGACCCGGAGATGGAGAGCAGACGGAGGTCAATGGTTTTGCTTCTCACGCTATCCGGCAGCTTCATCCTCCTGTGGCTGACTAACGTTGTGGGTTATATCGATTATCTGATTACAGGCTTTGAGTTCAACGATTATGAATACCTTGTTCATGAAGTTGGGTCTTTGCTAAAGAATCTTAGCTGCTGCACGAACACTATTATTTACGCTGTCACCCAGTCCAAGTTTAGGGAGCAGATGATAAGCGCCTTAAAATATCCTATCACCTCCTTGTTTCGGTTCATCAATAAAGTCGTGTCCTAAGCGAAACCAAAAGGCATTACAATATCCGAGGTGAAGATTTCGGCGCCCGATATTCACCGCGCCTGTCATGGAGCCGCATATCGGCTGCATGCAAAATAGGCGGCGTATCTTTTGCGATCTCCGAACAATCAGCATATCTGCTGCTATCTCAATTCTGGCGTCGCTGATAGACCATCACTTCAATCTATGCCGGATGCCAACAGGACCGGCATCGTTCCCTACTACACAGCGCCCAATTTAATTCGGCGATGAAAGGAACAATTCCCGCAGTCACCAATCCCTCCCAGGTTCTGATAGGCCCCAACATTCATGAATGTGAATGCCCTGAATAGAAGGCGGTGCGGAAAAGACATATCAGATCGCTAATTCGGTCGAAGCGTTGTGATAAAGTTGTTAACGCTTATATTTAATGAGATAGTTAGATTGTTGATCAGTACGAGTGTCGGGGATTATGGGGAGAAGGCATGAGAATGGGGTTAGGAAGGAGGGATACGTCAGTTATGATTGAATGGAGGAGTAGACTTGATGGGCCGACTGGTATAACTGCACATATCACGTATGACCTTGTAACCTTATTACGTTACTACGACACTTTAGAATTTAGGACGATTTTCTCATGACAGGTAGAAGAATGAGCAAGCCATTCTGCAGCTTTATAATATTTTGGTTATGCCGAATTTGTAGTATTGTGCGTAGATCTTGGCACCCGATTAAAGGTGGAATAAGGAATATCTAGTGCGGGTGCTGGAGAGGTTTCCAGAATGTTGACAGCATTGGAGGTTATTATCTCCAATCAGAGTATGGATAAATGTGGGTTGTTTGATCAGGAGTTCAAAACGTGATACTTGGTAGTACTTGCATTGGTCATTCCGGCTAAACGCTCCTAAATATCGATGAGACGTATCGCAGGCTCGGAGATCTTTTCTTTGAACTTTTCCGCAATTCCGCCCAAACCTACCTGATTTGTCCGGTTGCTAAACACTTTACCTCCCCCTTCCATTCCTGCACTGACCGTTCTGTCCTGGGCCGCTCCATAGTCAGAGTCAGGCCCAGCACAAAGTGGAGGAACAGCATCTCATATTTGTCTCTTAAAGTTTACACCCCAGCGTTACGAACATTGACTTCTCTAGCTTCTCTTGCCCTCTGTCTCTCTCCATCTCTCCCCTTCCAAGTTCATCGACCGAGTACATCCCACGCGAGTTTATGGAATCGCGGATCCGGATGTCTATCGAAGTCCTTCATTATTTCCTCAGCCCCGGCTTGCCATTCGCCATCATCCTCTTGCTTAACGTTTTTACCGCCAGGCACATTGTAGCTGCGACCAGAATCCACAGGAGGCGCCGGGCTCACAGTATCGGGGAATTGTCCCGGAAGTGGTCAGCAGAAGGAAATCCATCAATGTACTCTTTTTCTCATCTAGTGG